>OMOT01039676.1:0-10895 GCA_900312575.1 Acanthochaenus luetkenii | reverse complement strand
AGTTTCCAGAGGGCTGTCGAGTGTTGAGGTTCAGGCTGATCTGGACCCAACTGCTTCACTATAAGCTTGTCAGACAAACTTCTCAGTTCAAATGGTTTTCAAACACAGAATCATCAGTTAGGAGCAGGTTGTTCCCCCGGCATGTTAGCCATTGTTACATTAGCCACTAAAGCTAGCTAACTTTACTCTCCTGACTTCCTGCTCACTAACATCTTCTATGCACGCAGCCGCAATGGCGACAATCTACCAAATTGGGCATATGTCCCTACGCCCTGCAACGCCGCTTTATTCAGCGCCCGAGCTGTCAGCCAATCCCGTGTGGGCCGGTGCGGCTCCATTCAACTTTCGCTGCTCCCGTCAGGCGTAAAGAATTACGCCCTTCGGCACTCAGACAAAGGCTGCAAGCAGTGTTTTTTCATCAGTCATCCCACTTTTCTATTAGAATATATCATTTATGTGAATATAACAATTGAATTTCATACACATACAGACCACAATTGTACAAATTATTGATCTATTGGAAGTTTTTTCCCACTTGGGCCGGCGCCCTAGCGCCCCTAGTGGATGACACGCCACTGCGTGTTTATCACAAAATGTGGGTTATAACTGATGAACATTGATTCTCTGTTGCAACATTTCGCCAGCAGATGGAGACCTGCAGTCCCTAACGGGGGACAAGGTGTGTGTGTGTGTGTGTGGGGGGGTGATGATGGCACCAGGTTGTCCTAGGAGCCAGGGGTGTCCGGGACACATTTTGAGACAGACGGGTCAAAAGTCTTCAGGTCAGCACCACGGGCCTGTAGTAATCAACAGGTAAGCTTGTCCTTCTTGAGCGTAGCAGCGATGTTGGGTTATTTAGAAGCAGGTAGGGACTTTGCTTATGTGTGGTCAAACATGCCGGCCAACACCAGGAACAGCTTGTCTGCGCAGTGTCTGAAGGTTCCAGGAGAGACACCAGCTTTCCTGCTGTCCCACAGCCATTCAGCATGACAGTGGAGGGAGTGGAGGTCAGAGGCAAGTGGGAGGGAAAGAAGTTTAAACCCTGTACTGTGACGACCTTGTTGAGCTGGCTTTGGCCAGGCATTATTCCTCTGTATGTCCCTTCCTGTGGGTTTGCTCCTCTTCTTGCTTCCTAAATGTTCTTGACTGAGGCTGGGCCTGCAGGTCGTCATGCACTGAAATGAAACAATGACTAGTGCAGACTGTGACCGAGTATTAAACATGACTACTTTATTGAAAGTGTATGTTGTCCTTGCTGAACCGATCAGTGAAATGATGGCCTCCGCAAGTAGGGTATATGGTCCAAAATAGCGAACTTATCGTTTAAACAAATGGAAGAAGAAAAAAAACTGCGGGAAGGGCTACACAGAGGGATCCCCCTTCCAGGGCAGTCATGCATGCAATGGGTGCCAAGAGTGGGCAAAGATTAATGTTGATTTAAAAAAAATGAAACATCAACAAAACACATAGAATAAACAAAGTGAGAAAACAAGATGATCATAACTAGATCAATATATCTAGCAGTTGGGAAAATCAGCGTTAGAAATGTATGAGCTTGCATATTCTGGACTGTCTCTCCTGCACAGTTGTGCACTTCCAAAGCACAAACAGGACTACAAGCGTCCCCGAGGTGCATCATTTCTGCCGACTTTCTTTGTTGGCTACTCTCTTTGATCGGGTGAATGAAGATGGGAACTTCCTGGCTTGATGTCATCACCAAAGAGAATACTGTACTTATGGAAGATAGTTGAAAGGTGTTCACCTTGGACAGAGCGGAGGAGGCAGGGTGAACACTGGGTGCGAAGCTGTGGAGTGGGCGAGGAAAACTAAACGATGTCAGTTGTTGGGGGTCGCGTAATGACAAAATGAGATTCAAGAAAAGTATTTTGCTTATTCAGATATATTTAATCTCATTTAATTTACAAATAATAACGCAAAGATACAAAGACAGAAGCCTTCACACAAGAAAAACACACCAGGTACAGAAGCGTATTTCATCCTTAATATAGCACAAACATACAGCCAACTTGGATTATTTATTTGTTTTTTTGGGGTCTGATTTGACATTTTGAAATAGAAAAAAAACAAAAACAATTTGAAGAGCAAGGTTTGATCCATTCATTTTTAAAGGGTTAGCTCAAAAGAGTACCGGCTTGCCAAGCTGTGCTGCAGAATGCTAGATTTTGCATATTCGATGAGCATATGTGTCCCGTTGCTGCGAGTACGCTATAGGTGTAGTGCACCCCGACACCGCAGCCAAATGCATGTGCAGTGTTGGGAAAAGTAGTGCTGTACTCAAAATACATTGTATTACAATTTAGCTGCCATTGTATGAGGCTTGAACCAGCAGTGGGCTGTCCTCAAAATGCACACAAAGGACTCATAGTTGTGGCTTGTCCCATGCAGGTATCCCGTTGAGTGATCATACATGACTATGACTCCATTTCATCTTTCTGATTCAGGTTGAGTCTCCCTTTTTACACGTCGTGTCACTAAGACAATCTACGTTTTCATACCTGCGACTTCTCCTAAAGGTGACTATAATAGTTAGAGAAGATGCGCACAGTAGTATTCACTATAAGAGAGTGTTTGACAGCAGGTTTAAGAAATATAGATAGATCTAAATACTTGTTTAAAGCTAAATATAACATGTCAAGGCATTTCTTTTATTATTATTATTGTTATTTTGAAATCCAGTATCATGCAGAAAAGAGATTCCCCAGGTACTGGGCAAGATATATCAGTCACATGTTATGCTGCAAGAATTTCAATAACAGTAATATTTGTCAATGTAAACAATACATTGCCAAGTTCATAAATCTACGTTTATATATGTAATAATGTACCCTCTTTTGAAAATAAAATGGGAAATAGATGTGTTCCAACAGCTAATAGGACAGGTTAAAAAAGCTCATAATTCCCTCATAGGTGCATTACTTTGAACATAAAAAAAAAAGATTTAAAGGGCTGGTTTATTAACTTTGGCTTTTTGGTTCACCTGTTGCCTTACCACTGAAAGCAAAGAGGAAAAAGTACAGATTTACTGTAAAAACAAAATCAAATGTAATGAATGTACCTATTCTCATGTCAGTCTCTCATTCAAGTCAGTTAAAGCTGGTCCATCTGTTGCACTATTGAAAATGTAGAAACTCTGATGCCAGGGAGCTGTCAATAGGAAACACACACATACAGGAAGGGTAATTTCCGTATCGTAATCTGAAAATCAAATAAAAGTGCTTTCTCATCGTCAAAATGTGGATGAAGGTCAACATGAAATATAATTCCTATAATTTAAGAACTACAGGAAACAGCCGATGTCCTTTAACACTGAGGAGACTCGGACGGCCATACTATTGAAATTACATAACTGATGCCCTGTTTCCAAATTCTGAGGTTAAAACTCAAAAATAAAAACGTAAAAATAAACAACGTACGTAATGTCTGTAATTTACATATGTAGTCTGTTATTCCAGATAAAGTATTCAGCTACGTTGAAGCATTTCATAGAGAGAAAGACATTAAAAATTGCCCTATCTGTTGTAAACTCTCGTCTCTGTAAACACTGGCATAATACCAATGGACACCTGAACATTGGTGCATAAAAAGGTGGCAGTAACAGGTGACACTTATCGACATATTCACATAAAGTTAAAAGAAAGAGCGTAAACGGAAAAAGGACATACAAAAATCTCAGGCTCACCAGAAAGTCTGAGGCCCAGAAGAGAAAAAGGTAGAGCCACAATGACATATTGCAGCACAGTAATTCTCAGTGCATTTTCTCACTTTGACATCATATCATATGAAGCACAAAAAACATTGTTCCTAGCATAAAGCAACATACACAGCTAGCCTATAGAATTGCCACAACATAATACAATTCTGTTGGTGTTGCACAGATACACACATACTGTATAATGCAGGGTATAAATTGATACGTACCAAAGAATAGCATCTACATGTGTTAATTACCACATGTATGATGCTTTTAGGTTTGACTTAGCACTTACATAGCCTACACATGATGCTGAATTAAAGGAGACAAAAGACTATTTTACCAAACAAGAAAAACAGAGCACTTAGACCAAATTGAACACGGTTGACCCCACCATTCACTCTTTAGGTTTAAGTACATTATATCTTTTTTGCATGACACTGCTTTAAAAATAGGAATTTATACAGTATAGGGACATAAAAACAGAGAAAACATGTCTTTAGATTCATGCAGTCACAGAATTGAAATTAAAACCATTTACTCACCGGGAGATATGCGAGAAAAAACAAACAAACAAACAAACAAAAGGCAATAGAAAATAACCAAAATGCATCATTATTCAGAAACACGTGATGCAGTTAAAACTTTAAGGAGTATAAAAAAGGGGGGGAAAAAGCATCTTCATGCTGATTGACTTTAGTTTCACTTGATCTGATCACATTTATCAGAACATGTTTGATTTACCTCGAGTGAGAATAATGGCGGAATATGCTGGCACAGGGGAACCTTGACACACATAAGCAATAGACAGAATGTTCTCAAAAACACAAATTGCAGCTTAAGAATAGCCTATTTTCATGGTGTATAATATCTTAGGCATCTTTAGATGGGAGATGGTTCTATAGTGTCTTGGAAGAGAAACCTTGTTTATACTCCTTTTTAGGGGTATTTTAATGATTGTACCTGGATTAAATTAGAATTAGAATTCCTTTAAAATACTTTTCAGGGATTGATATATCTGATCTAGCACAGTATAACAAACATAATATGCCCAGCATATTTACCAATTTGAGAAACTGCACTCTGTGCCTGTACCTTGAACTGTATTTCAGTGATCTGACTTATTATCCATTAATTGTATTATTGTTCAGACATTTTTCTCCATTTCATTTAGTTCTATCTAATGCTCAAAAGGTGCCATCCACGGCAGGAAGAGCGGCAACACAGGGATATCAGCAACTGGATCAGTTATAGAGAAACGCCTCTGCTAACCACTATCCAAAAATACAAAGGGTTGACTAGCTTTCCAAAACTGAAGAAACATTGTGTAACATTAGACAGCCAACAAAATACTCAAAGATGAAGTAAAAATGCAGCTCTTTTAAATAGACTATCTATATATAACGTTTCAAAAATAACTTGCTTTTAGTTTTTATAACTCTTTTTTTCTTTTTCTTTTACAAGAAGGCAAGTTTGATCAAATATAGGGCAAACAGGTCCAGTGCACATAACAGTCACAGGGGGGTTGGGTATGAAAACTTACAACAATATGCCTCATCCCCTTTGAAGGGAGAAAAAGTACTGGGTCAACAAAGATATTTACAGTACATAAAGGCCAGATATCAGAATCTATGAGGATGAGAAGATGGCGACAATATACTGTACAGATGTGACCTAAATACATTCTGGTTGCATCAATGCTGTTTTAGTATAGAGGCAGTTCAACTGTCTGAAAAAATATACATATTTGAACAACACTGAGCTCACATCTATGGGAGTAATACAGGAGAGCGTCCGTTTCTACCATATGCCACAGCTTCCCTCACTCACTTAAGTCGTAAAGGTTTGGGTTGTGTAGTTAGTTACCTTGCCAAATATTGGCGAGATATCTTCAATAGTTGCTCCATTGATGAAAACTTGATAATCCAAGATAGTGTTTATTTCTCTCCCCATTGATTTACATTGCACGGAGAAACAGGTCTCAAAGTCTCACTTTTAGATCACAAACGAATGAGAACAAAGTGGACTCTGCCAATGTATAAAATATTAAAACGAATTCTGATTCTGATTCAGTGTCTTTTCCATCTGTTTACAATAATTGGTAAAGGTACTATTTTCTTCATCCCCTCGCCGTAGATACACTGAATACGTAAACCGTCTCTCCACTCGTGCTAGCGAAGCGGCGCGTTAATAACAAACACAGTGATTCGGTCTTGGAAGCAACCTACCGGATCTTCTTCCTAATTCAAATAGTAAAATAAACATTTTTATTTCCCAAAAAAAGCGTAACCAGGTTTTGTTATTTCATACATTGGCAGGAACCGCTTTGTTCTCGTTTGTTTTTGTGCTAAAAGTGCGATATTGAGACCGATTCCTCTGTGCTATGTAACGTTAAGTCAATGGGGAGAGAAATAAACACTATTCTGGATTATCAAGTTTTAATCTATGGAGCAAATAAGATATCTCGCCCATATTTGGAGTTACATCATGGCAAGGTAACCCAAACCTCTACCAAACTTGAATGAGCCTATCTTACCCCTAGTGGCCGTTAGGAGGCATGGCAATGTCTTCACTCCCTCCTCTCTGCGATACTGCTGAACTGTGTAGACTGCTTCAATCTATGACACTGTGTGTCCTTGTTTCTCTTACGCCTTATTGTATAGTTTTTGCCAACGTAAAGGATGCATATCTCTAAAGCAAACTAAAGAAACATGGAAAGAGCGTATTGTACATTCCAAAAGTGTCAAAAGAAATATGACATGGCACCATCACTGTGCGTTCTATAATAACCTTGCACATTGGCTTCCTCTATGTCAGGGTGCATTTAGTCTGTTATACTTCACAGTCCTAAATCAATTACTTTACTTTTGCATAGATATCATTACGCAAAATCTAACCACATTCTGTACATCTGAAATATAAAATTAAACAAGCCTGTAAACATCTATTTCACAACAAAGAATTTAAAAATGAACACCTTAATTTTTTCATTTATCCATGTAAATTTGACTGACATAAATTAATATGAAAAATGATATAGTAGTGACAACGAAAAGTAATGGATGAAGATCACACACCTCAAAAACCCAACTACAGACATGTAACTGACATATGTGGGCCAAACCACCTGTATAATAGTAAAACTGCTCTACAATTAAAACGTTTGTTTCGATTTACATAGTATTCAAATCTCTGCATGAAAACTGAATGTCGATCTAGTAAGGCAAAATAAGTATGCACAGTGATTTGTGACTTCATGCATAACTGAAGGCTGCTGTGGCAAAATCAGTATTCAGTCAAATTGACACTTTCTATAAATAATGTAAGTGGCAAAATGACTCACTGACACACAGCAAACCTTTTAGGAGATATTTGGGAAAATCAAATTAGGCTCGACTTTGGCTTCCGTGACAAACAACACAGGGATTAGCACTAAATGAAAACCCAAACTGAAAGCATGACTGAGAACAACAAGCTTGGCACAGAGGACGAGGTAAAAATTCAGAGAGGAAGTGACCGGGACAAAAGCACGGGAAAAAACAGAGCTGTGTTTCCTATGAGTCATCAAGCTACTCTGCGGCGTGGACAGGTGAGTTGTATAGTTTGTTGACAGGAAAGGTTTTAGTCAGTTAATGATAGCGAGTGAGAGACCAGGCTCCTTCAGCCCCCCCGATATTTTCATCACGCTTCCTTGAAACAATGTTCATGGGAACATATGCATCTAAAACTAATCAAACACGGGATGTATCATTAGCAAAGACTAGCGACAGAACCATGAATAGGTTTCATATCATGACTCGCATGTCATCATTCCGATACCATCTTTCCGGTTCTGAGAACAGGTGGGAGGCTGGCAGCGGTCGCGGAAACAATTCAAATCATTTTCTTAAGCCGACGTTTCCTCCGAAAGCTCTTCTGAGGGGTTGGGTTGGTTTGTGGGCGACGGTGTGGAATGGACGCCTCGACCCCCAACCCCAGAAATCGTCTCCTCTCGGTTCATCCCCTCGGTTCATCCTCTCGCTCCCTCGGGGGCAGCAGGGTTCACACACCGACGCGGTGCAGTTAGAGTCGGTCGAGGCGGAACGCGTCCTCTGTGGCTGGGTCAGCAAGGACCATGTCTGGGTCATTGAGCATGTGCAATCCGTCAAGCGTCAGTGGGTCGATCTTCAGCTCGTCCAGTGGGAACTGGGAGTCGACATCAAAGCTGAGATCTGTGGACAGGGAGCCGATCAGGTCCTTGGGCAGGCTGGGAGGAGACTCTCCGCTCACTGAAGAGCAGCAAGGCACCACATTAAAAACACAGACCAGGTCTTAAGATGAACACCCACTATGGGTTAGGGTTAGACTAACCCTAACCCCCACTATGGGTTAGGGTTAGGGTTAGGGTTAGGGTTAGACTAACCCTAACCCCCACTATGGATGGTAAGCATGTGGGATGTAGGTAGGATAGCATATTGTCCCTATTGTTGCACATATCGTTTACGTTTTAAATGTTTCTTGGACAGGGTTAGTTGACCCTATAGTCCTGTTCTACATATGGGGAACACCGGCATTAAGAGGTTTTTTCCAAGGCACTCATTATAAAAAGGGAATTCAAACCAAGCAAGAGATGAAGTGGGCATCTACAATCTTCCTGTCTTCGCACGATGGAGTTAAGCTACGAGGACATCAGGAAGACGTACGTAACAAACCTTAGTTGATTGATTCTGGTAACATCATAAAGAATCAGTCAAGCATAGTAATGTTGCCTTCAGGGTCAGGAGATAAGGGCAGTGACTAGGTAGAAGTGTATCTCATTAATGTTTTCAAGGGGGAGAAGGAAGGTCCCTAGTAGTAGAGAGTAGAGAAGAAATCAAACTATGTAACCGTAACATTTCAATGTTTGAAAGAAGAGAAAGAGAAAGTTATGGATTCTAGGTTATGAGTAGAAAGACAGTAAAAAGGTGTGACAGCATCTGACAGGCACAGTTAATTATCAGGTAAGCCTATACAGCTGAGGGGAAACTCCTGTCGTTTGCATTCTGAAGTTGGACGTAGGTTTATCAATGATACATTTATCACCACTGCAGCAGCAACAACATATTTCATTTATGGAAAATACTTAATAGCCCTCTATCTTATTAGCAATATTCCATCCAGGGCCGTCGACCTTATTCCCACGATGGCCAATTTGAACACTCATATACAGTACATGTATATATATATACATACATGAAACTAACTAACTTTACTTAAACACAGTTTAAGTGAGGACTTCAGATAGACCCAACAGTTAGCTAACAATTAGCTAGCAATCTCAGGAACAACCACGACAACTGCTGGAATCTAGCTTGGAAGTTAGCTAGCTTACGAGCTAGTAACCTACTAGCTAGCTACCAAGGCTAGATTCTGGTAGCTAGCTATAGCTTAAATGTTAACCCCCCACCCCACCCTGACGGAGCAGCACCTGTGAGAATGATGTTGGGGATGTTGCCATGACTACTGTAGCCCATCTGCTGGTAGTCCTGCAGGTTGCAGTGACCACCAGTCAAACCCATCATGGCTGCCTGGGTGTAGTTGAGGGTGGAGGCCTGGCTGTACAGGCTGTTAGAGCTGATGGGGGGTTCAATCATGTTGAACTGCTCCAACTGACAATCACAACAAACAAAGCAACAAATCAGCATCACAGTTTTGACACATACTCATACATTGGTTCATTACTGAGATCAAGATATCTGGTCTTGTCTACGTTCACCATTTTATTCATTTGTTCATTAAGCCAATCAATATCTTATTTTTTTTGCCCAATAATCAAGAGAGTATTCTTGAAATGAAACATAAATATACAGTATATGGACTGTCACAGATAGAGCTTGATTGGTGCGTACCTGTTGTGAGAGAGCGCTGGTCTGCCTGGATGTGAGCTGCTGGTCGTAGAAGTCTGCAAACACGCTGCCCAGTATGGAGTTATGCTGCAACAACAAACAGACCCTCTCTATTTGTTAAGACACAAAAAGACTATTGATGTGAATATTCTTCATCCAGGCTATATTCGTTGTACGTTTAACATGAAATATGGCCGTGCTGGTGCATGACAACATGTGATTAGGAGAAGACGGTCAAAGCAATTACGGCAAACACTGGAATCACCTCACAATGTCCTGTAGCTGGGGATTAGATTTTTACTCAGAAGAGCCACTTGAATAAGATAATGCTTTCTGTGTTGATATGAGAAAGCACACAGAGAGATCTCTTCACAAACCTGAATAAATGATGTTTGTGTTTCTGTAAAACAAACATTAGCGTAATGTAAATGCTCTAAACTGACACTATAAAGCATCGTACACACAGAAGAAACTGCAAGTAATCATGTAACTCAAGGCTAATAGATTAAAAAAAAGCTAATTCATTACTAATTAAGTCAAAGCAAAATAAACTACACTAACAACTCTGACTACTAATGCTACTGCTCCTATTGAAGTGTTATATGCTACTTGTTCCTATTGAAGTGTTATATGCTACTTGTTCCTATTGAAGTGTTTAGCTGAAGAAAGACTGCGTTGTATAGTTGGTCTGACTGATGTGGATGAAAAAATGTACTATTGTAAGTCGCTTTGGAGAAAAGCGTCTGCTAAATGATGTAATGTAATGTAAACTTCTTCAGATTAATTCTCAATGGTTCTTGGACACAGACACACAACAGACCATCAGACAGTCCACCAAGGAATGTGTGATTTTGCGATCGCAATAATGAATGCAAATTCCACAAATCTCCTCAATATTGACGAAAACGTAGTACCGTAATTTCCGGACTATAAGCCGCAACTTTTTTCACACGCTTTGAACCTTGCGGCCTAAACAATGATGCGGCTAATCTATAGAGATATATATTAGATTTTTACGGGCTAACGGCCACCAGGGGGCGCTCTAGCAGGAAGCGCAAGAGCGAGACAGATAATACGCAGAGGAAGACACTACCGTAGTTTGATTGTTTTGAACAGAATTTTTTTTGCACATCGTGCACACACCCCCATTATGGAAAACACACGAAGAAATGCATATGATGCAGCTTTTAAGTTAAAGGCAATCGATCTAGCTGTCGAAGTAGGAAATAGAGCTGCTGCACGTAAGCTTGGCATCAAACTGGCCGCATGCGAAGAGCAACATTTGCGCAAGTCTGCCAGTGGATCCTGACAGCGTGGAG
>OMOT01039674.1:0-15412 GCA_900312575.1 Acanthochaenus luetkenii | reverse complement strand
ATCAATTCCTTTTGAGAAAGGGGGGGTAGGAGACAGCAATCTCAATCCAGAATGAAGCACCAGCGCTTCATTCTGTCCGGGTGAAAAACATGCCTGAGCTCCTCTCTGGGGAGAAACCAGATTGGTCAAAATTCTAGATGAATTGATCTGGTTGTGAAAGTCCTATCCTCAATGAGAGCCACATGACCCACTCCAGAATTAAATTCTGATCAGATTTGGGATGAGGTGAAAAGGAAAGACTATAATAAATAAATATTTTTGTATTTGAAGAAAAAAAAGAGAAATGGGAGATTAGGATTATTTAGATCTAAATTGTGAGCAAGGAAGGAAACTAAAAATCTATTCCTTGAATCCTTGGATTTATTTTTTAGAGATGATCTTCTGACTCCTCTCCCCACTGCTAATTATGGCCCGTCTTAAAATAGTGTCAGGCTAACTTCAAAACAAAACACCAGTAAGTATGTCCTTCCTTACACAACCCTAGTGGGTGTGCAAGCGAGCTGGACAGGGCAAGAGAGTGCTGTTACCATGTCAACTTGTGTCCATCTTTATCTGGTTTATCTTTTAAGAGCAATGGTGTGCCAGACCCATACACCCGTGTGACATACAGCTAGATTGCAGGTGTATACCATGCTATAACAGCTATGGTCAGGAATCCTGGGTGCATATAAGCTTATTATAATCCATGGCAACGAGCGAATATGGTGCTTATGTCTCTTGATCTAGAGCAACAACAAAAAAGGTGGGTTGGGGTCACTGATAAAACTAGGCTGATGCTTGTCAAATGGCAAAGCATAGACAATCAAATTGACCCAAATAAGTCTGTAAAACTAGATCTGACTAAGAGACTTTGAACATTCTGCTCTCATTTCCCAAAGTCTTATCTGATTTTCTTTACACTTCAAATAGACTGACATGACAGTTCAAATGGGACCCTTGCAAATAAACGCTCTTTAACTTCAACTGACAGTGCTTCTTCACTGCCAGTAAAGCAAAAGGGCTTGGCTTCAACTAAAGAGCAAGCAAACAAACGTTGCACAATTATGTAGGCTGCATCCCAATCTCTGATGTCATATGAGCAGGATAGGGATCCTGCATCTTTAAGGTAATGTAGGAGTGGCATAGGATTACTGGCACTCTTCAAACACACATTCCTGCCTCAACTCTGACAGTCAGCTATTGTAGCTTCTTCACTGGTCATAAAAATGTAAATAAACAGCCAGGCCCATCTGTTTGGAGAATGGATACATGGCAGCTCATCATCTTACAAAAAGAGACATACTCTCACAATAAGACATGAATGAAACATTGCATTGTGTCAAGACACGTCACAGAGCGCGGTGGTGGCCAAACCAGCTCATGTGTCAGTTAACTCAAGGACTCACCTGTGAAGAGGAAGAAGATGAGGACCATAATCATGGTGTAGCCAAAGTAGAGGATGGTGCTGGCTGCTCCAATGATCTGCAGCTTGGAGAAGAAGTAATGGACAGCATAGATAAACAGATAGACTGCTGTGAAGCCGCTGGTCAGGAAGGAACGCCACCACCAGTGGTAGTCCTGGACACATTACCAAAAAAAAAGACAACATGTTAGGATCCAGTGATGAGGACATGGAAGTTGAAGCATAAAACAGATGTGAAACACAGAAACAAAGAGCATTATCAATGTTGACAATAATTTTGCCCTTCACAAAAAGATTCCTAGCATGATGACACCTAGAAGCAAATTAAAATCCCCAGTAACAGGGCTCTATGGTCCTGTAACTGAAAAACTTAAGTGCAAAGGCCAGAGATTTAGGAGCGAGATCTGTGAAAAAAAATACAAATAGCTATTTCTACTTTGGATCTCATGTTACACTTAGCTTGTGTCTGCACAAGTAGGTAGTATGACTATTTTAATATGTACTACCAACAGTGAATTTAGTTTTACTTTGAATGTATTCATTTTTATAAAGCTAAAATTGTATGACAGCCATTATTCTCAGAACATTCTGCTACCTCGGCACATAGGTGGAAATAGCAGAGCAGGATTGTGGCCTCAGAGCAGGTGATGAGCAGAATTATGAAAACCAGGAACAGGAACCCAAACATGTAGTACATCTGGTGAGACCTGAAACACAAACACCTCTTTAACTGACCAGTAATACATTATGTTAGTAGTCTAGGAACTTAGCCTGTAAAACAGGAACTCCCTGTCAATCAGGAAAGACAGCATTCCTGTCTTCTTACCAAATGCTGTTGAGGATAAAGAAAAGCTGAATGAAGATGCAGCCAAAGGGCAGGATGCCGCCCATGACTATACCAGGGATGGGCTTGGTGAAGAACGACTGCTCTGGAATCTGACGCGGGATCTGGTTGGTTCGCACTGGTTGCTCTATTGCCTGTAAAAGAACACAGGACAAATAGAGATGGAACAATTACACATATAGTTATATTATCTATCTACAGTATATATACCCACACATATACACAGTCTATTTTGTGTGAATGCTGCCCTGCAGTCATAATTAAGCACAGCATCTTAAAGCTAGATAAAATCACAACCCAGGGGAGGCCAAACTCACAGGTTTCTTGAATCCAAAGTAGGCACCGATGAAGGTGAGGGGCACAGAGATTCCAAACCACAAGGCCAAAATGGCCACTAGAGTGCCGAAGGGGATTGCTGCTGAGGAACCCTCCACCCAGAGGATCAGGTTCATCAGGAAAAAGTCTGCAAACACAATCCTAGGGGAGGGAAGAGGAGGGAGGACATTAATATAGAGAAATATTATACTGGGGAGAGCAATGTGAGGCAAAAGAAAAGGGGAGATACATCATGTGTTCGTAATGTAATGTGACAAGTGAATGAAACCTAAAAAAATTGTGGAAAGCTAACCTACCCGGGGCACAAGAGTGCTGTCAACAGGACATTAGTCTTCCACTTTTCGCCCCCGAAAGCTGAGGACAGAAAGAGGAGGATAAGTGAGAAATCATGTCAAGACAGAATACATTGACTGTAATACTGTGACTGTAAATACTGTAATGATTTATTCTATAAGGTTTGTCACATGGCACTTACTTTTGTATAGGCGTGCAGATACATAGCCAGCAGGGGTTCCCAGCAGAACCCAAAGGACCACAGCACACGTCATGAGAGCACCTCTGTTGGCTGGGGACAGGAATCCCAGACAGGCCAGGACTACAGTGCAAGACAAAGTCATTAGTGCACTCATTCAGGCATGACAGCACTACTGCAAATTGTGTATTGAAATATAAATACAAAGAATTGGCTTTTTCTAACAACACTACTCCTGTACATGAGTAGCATTTCTGACCATTACTTTCAGACTACAAACTATCTAAAAGGGGCTTGGAAATGTGATGTCTTGGTTGATAATATAGTTCAATATATTTTAGAGGCTCCTACGGTTGTGTCTGGGTCGTCTCAGCCTTGTTTTGAGTCTATATAACCCGCTCTCTGTGAGAATGTTTTTACTTTAGTGTTCTACTGCCTTTCTGGCTCTAGGGGTGGCCATTACCATGACGACACAATACAACAGAGATGGAGGGCATTACAGGAAGTAGGATTTGGGAGATAAGCAGCTGGGCCAAGCTTGAAATCATTTGTATTTTGGTTCCACAACTCAAAATCAAGGCTGAGCCAGCTCAGCAACGATATCAGCATATCATCCGCGGCAAACCTACTCCATTGAAGGGTAGTTTGCCTCTAGCTTAACTTAAAGCTTCACCAACCAATCACATTTTAGGCTTAGCTATGGCACCTGCCGCTCAAGTTTGATCCCTCAACCTCTGGATAAATATAGATTGAAGAAATGAAGTAAATCAAACGGTACTTATTTGCACTAAAATTTTAACGTTTTATAGCCTAATTTGTCTGATAAAAAGTGCATTTTGTCATTAATTTTGTTAACGGCAACAGGGGCAGCTTTTTAGTACATCAGTGAATGCAACTCTACTATAAAAATTGCTGTGATTATTTTGGTTGCCATCAAAGTGTGACACTGATGTGCTGTATACTGAGGGAAAGTGAAATTCATAGCAATCCATAAGAATGCCATTGCGTAATGTGTTAGTTATGGCAACCCAGTGCTTACAGAGTGTGATGAAGGTCATAATGAAGATCTGTGTGCCCTGTCCCAGGAACACAGACAGCAGCATGCCCTTTCTGGGGGGGCGGAACACATCTCCGTGCACCTGTTTCCACCCAGACTCCTCCTGGGCATCCTCCTGTGGGGTGGGGGGGATAATACACCACCAATCACAATCAGGGAAGCGCTTGACATTTTGCATAGAATGACTACACGACAGGTAAACCAACCACCAAGCAGTGAGTAATACCTTACAATATGACACCTGTTAGCACAGGGAAAATAAGGGGAGAGAGAACAGTTGTTTGCAAAGGGTTGTAAAATATGGTGTGAATGAAAGTCCAGCCCATCATAAATATTTGCTCCTGTGTTACAACTTGCACAAGAAAGATGATTCGCACCACATTTTACTTTCTGTTCTATTGTGACCCTTTCTGAAAACACCCACACAAACACCTGATTTAATTACGGCAAAAGGTTTTGTTCAAAACGGCCTTCAATAAGCTTACATAAGGTAGAGGTGTTTTTCCTGGGGTCGATGGAACCTTTATCAAGTCTGCCTGTGAAATGTCACAAAATAGTTGTAACTCTGGGCATTCTGAAAATGTGCTGGAGGAACTTTTACTCTTTCCTGCCCATCAGTTCATTACAGTATCTTCTGTCACTGTTGGGTGAAAACCCTGTAACTCCAATTTTGGCGATTTTTCGTGTTTTGACTTCAATTGAAGGACTGCATGCTTGCGAATTCTACATCCCTTCGGTTTATGAAAGCTTCTAAAAACCAATTGGATAATCTCAAAAAGGCATGGTTTGTCAAGATAAAAACAAGGCTGTTTTTCTTAGATCCTGAAAGTCTACATTTTGGAGATACAAGGTTTTCTTAAACAGCAAAATGCAACTGCTTTGAATAGCTAATTTGCATGGCTGCAACATGGTGCTCTCCAGTACAAATAAATAATGAGATTCAAATTATACCTGCTGTTATATCCTGTTTCTGATCAAATGTTTCCCCAATTGCATCTTCTACACATCTATGCTTGTATGCTAGTGCTACGCATGTACATGGAATGAGCAGTGATTGGGGGAGAGCTAAATAATATGTCTGTCTTTACCTGGTCCACCTGGTTGTATCTGGCAATGTCCTTGTGCAGGGTTCTCAGCATGATCATGGCTACCATGCCAGACAGGAAGAGGACAATGACCAAGGAGTTCATGATGCTGGACAAACACACAAGACATACCGTAGCATCAACCAACAAGCATGAAAAACCAGAGAGCCTTACAGAGCCACCGTTTCTATTAAGGACTGTGTGAAGGACTGTCTCCTCATACCTAAACCACTGGATGTTGGTGTGAGGCATGGAGACCAAGATGTAGTCCCACCTAGAGGCCCACTTAATAGAATTGTTTTCCTGTGAAAGAGAGGATGTCAATTACTGCAACAATCGCACATTGTAAATATTCAGTGTGTCTCGTTTTCATGGCTACATGTAATTTGTGCAAGTTTTGACTATGTAATGTATTTCCAGGTAGTTTGGAGGCCTACCTCAAAAGAGACAGAGTAGGTATAAGTTAGCGACACATCATTGTCAAACTCCCCAGGGATCTCCATTGGACTCCCCCCTTCACAAGTCGGGTTTTTCTCATCCGCATGTTTGATACTGTAATGCACAAAACACACAAACTCTTTACTTAAAATTAATGCACATATTTCAGACTATTAATGAATCTAGTCTTAGATTTAGATGATGAGTTGTTATTCGGTTGCAACATGCTGAAGCAGATTAGGCCTAAAGCAAAGTACAGTAAAATCATATTTGCCTACCAGCCCACTCTTACCTCTTAGGCTCCAGAGTGGCAGTCACCAGTCGAGCCCCTCTCCATCCTTCTGATGCTCCACTGTGGTAAGACATCTTGATGTCCACATGGTTGAAGACGTAGAATGTGTTCTTCTTATTGAACTCGGCCTGAAAAACATCAATTTTTCTATTTAATTTAAGACACTCAGATTCATCAACGTACAGTGAGTGAGACAGACTTATAACGTATTTATGGTACTACTGTACTGCATCTGTATGGTCTTAGCCTATCATTACTGTTAGTCACTTCCTGTTTGTGGATTTTATGAATTTCTGAGCTTTACTTTAAAATATCAAACATTATCTCATGACTTCACTTCAATAATTAAGTGAAAGATTACACCAGGAGTTCTCAAACTCTAATTCTAAAGGACCCTCAGACAAATAGTTTTCAAGTCATTTTACAGTGGACCTCCAAATAGAGAGAAGGGGAGATGTATTAATTGTACTATTTTGTAAAATGAAATTCTAGTATTTTTCTGGGTACCTGTGGGCCAATTTAATGGACCCTGTGTGACTCCAAATATCAGTGTGAAAACCACTGCCGTTCATTAAACAAGCCTGAGAGATAATTAGCTGAAATGTAATATGTCAAGTATAAGTTCATGGACAGTACAGAAAATGTGACTCACGTTGATGACACAAGCATCTTTAGCTCGACCATCTGCCGTGACAAGGCAGCCAATAGGGAAGCCCGGGTTGCAGTACTTCTGACCGTCCTCCACATCATAGCACCACGTCACTGGCATGTTGTCAATGATCCTGAAACAACACTTGGTTAAACCCAACAAACTGCCCCATAAATAAAGTCTGTGTGCATTCTATTCTTTGCTGTTGCCATCCACCAATCAAACAAATCTATAAGGGCGCAACAGGTTTTTTTCTCTCTCACCAATGGTGTTGGTAGTTCAGCTGCATTCCTCTCTTGAGAAAATCCAGTTTGGTTGCATCCTCCTGGTTGTCCTTCTTGTAGGATTTTGTGCATACCGCCTTGCATGTCACAGGTTGATTGAAGTTGAACTGGGAAAAAAAGAGAAATGGGATATATTAACAGAATACAGAACACAAAAAAAGGGGTAAAGTTGATAGGGATTATACATGCAAACAATGCACTAAAAATGCTGGGTGTTCAGAGTACACACTAAGCTCCATGTAGGCCTAGATATCCTAGTAACACCCACCTTGTACGGCGAAGTCTCAATTCTTTCACCAAACAGCACCTGTCCAAGGTTCTCAGATGGCCTCTTTTCTTTGGCGTCTTTGCAAAAGTCAAACCTTTAAGAAATCCACAATTTGAGCTGTATAGCAAGCTGATTACGGTGGACTAAAAAGGTATCCAGACAAGTTACACAAAAGGCATTAAGAAGGAACAAAAGTTACTTACACGTCATACTCATAAGGCAGAACTGATTCCACTGAGTCCAAGCGGTTTACAAACAGCTGGATGCTAGTCTGTAAAGAAGCAACAACAACGATTAGTCGGTCAGTCTAAAACCTGGTGAGCTAAAAAATAAATGGAAAAAAAGTGCACTTCGTTGCCTGATGGTGAACTAGCAACATCTATGCTATATGGATTGAGGTAGTTTTTAAACAGGCCTTTCAAACATCCAACAGCATAACGGGGTTAATGAACAAGTCAGACACAACAGTTACGTCGTGGTATATCCAGAAGTCGAAAACATACTGGATCCGTCTCTCGAAAGGTCCAGTAATTTGATAAGATCCCAAACGGTTTTGTCCATTTACTGTAACTAGCTACCTGGACTTAGCCAGGTAGCAGAGCAGTCGCTAATTACGTCACGATGAGTACAGTATTGTCACCTATACCATCATACATAATTTGCACCACTGTGTACATGCGCTATTGCTACACTGGTGGAAGAATGGACAGCTGTGTCTTTGACAATGACGGTAAGTGAAAACAAAACACATTAGCTTTGATCAGAACATAGCTAACGTTAACTGTTAGCGCTCCCGCTCCAGGCAATAGTCGGGCCCCGGGGAGAAGGCTGTCTAGCTAGCAAACCGAAGCAGGCTGGCAAACACACAATATGAACATGACAATTACGCGATAACGCCGAGCATGGTATCCATAACCTAGGGCAGGAAATATGAGCGTATGAATTCACGCTACCTGGCAGTCGTCGCCTCCTTTGCCTTCTTCGCAAAAACTCACTGGCGCTAAACCCGGAAGATAGAACGCCGAACACGAATGGACTACAAATAACAAGTAAACCGGTACAAAACCCAAGTCTACCCGCCTCTTCATTTTTTATCGCGGATACAATACGTCGCAGCGGTGTTGTCTTGTGGCAAATGGCGGCGTCCCTCCTTCCACTGGAAAACGTTTGCTATCTGTACGCGGTTAGCTAGCTAGCCAGCTCCTTTTACTCGACACGCACTGTGCTGAGCTGAGCTGCCTGTCACCACTCAAGCTAAACCAGTCAAGCTGGACCAGTCTGGCAACATTAGCCGCGTCAAGCCACGCAGCGGCAACATGAACACCGGAACTTGGAGGGGGGGGGTTTGCCTTCAAGCCCAATCGTGTTTTATTTATATAGCCCTTTTGTACAAGCACGCATCAGAGGGCTTTAAATTGCATCATATAGACATACTACATCATAGACATACTATATGATACACTGCAACTTACATACTACGTCATAATACTACGTCAATCTATGCGCACTTTAGAGTCTCCGGACCTGCATGTTTTTGGACTGTGGGATATAAAGAACAGCAACGTTGGTATTTTCATTAACTAGATTCCTCCGTGAGTTTATTCTCTATTGAATTACAGTTTTGGTCCTTTGATTTGTAAAAAGAACCAACAACATTGCAACACGTTCGTCCCTGAGGGTTTTATTTTGAAAGGTAAGACCAGAACTTGGTTTTTTAATTGTGGTCGGCTTGACACCGGTTTTTTTTATCTGAACAATCGTCATAGAATCTTGCATAGCACATATTGGAAGAAACATTTGACACAAGCGAACATACTGGACTTTAAGAATTCAACGAGTAATGACACAAATAAAAAGAAGAAATAGGGAAGAGAGAGATATATGGGAAGGGATACAACTACATTCAGATTCCGGCGTCGATAACGTTGTTTCAACAGTTTTCAGGGATCAGGGTAAAAGGCGGAATAGGTGAACCGACTGGGAAATAGGGATGGGCGGATCGTTACTGGAGTATCGATATTTCGGATCCTGACGTTTCCCTTTGAGTATCGGTCGTCACTTAAAAATATCGATGTACTTTTTTTTTCTTTAACCATTAATTGTGATTTTATTTCAAACAAAAATACGAAATGGAATGTGTATCTGATGCTGAAAAAATGTAGACAATAATTGTGTAGGAAATGAGCTAATTCTCCTTCCGCTCCTCATACACATGCGAGACAGAGCAGCTGTTCTTGGTTTTTTTTATAAGATGTTCTATGTACTGTATATTGTTAATTTCACTTAAAGATATTTTATTTGCCCACATTTTTAGTTGACCTGATGTGAAGAGTAACTGAATGTGTGAATGGTAATGTGTTTTATAATTGCTGTTATTAAACTGAAAACAAAGACAGAAGTTGGACATTTTGGCAGTATTTAATACTAATGCTCCGGGGAAAGAAATCTGTCATATTGTCCTTGAGCAAGACACCTAACCCTGAGTTGCTCCCGTTGAGCAGGTTGGTACCTTGCATGGCTGCCTCCGCCAACGGTATGACATGTGGGTCGCTTTGGATAAAAGCGTCTGCTAAATTCTGTAATGTAATGTAATGCAAGGACTTCAAATATATATACCTTTTTATGTCCGCAATTACACATTTTCACTGTAGACATCACACATATTTCCCCTTTTTATGTACACAAGAAGACTTTCAAAAGTATTGGTGTTGGTATCGGGATACTAGTCTTGGTAATACTTGGTATTGGATGGAAAAGAAAGTCAGTGGTATCGCCCATCCCTCCTGGAAAAGAAGGTATGGACATGATGATTGTACATTCCTTTCATCAACCTTACAAAGCTGTATCACCTTTGTTTTACATCAAATCTACAAATTTTACCCACAATATTAAAAATGCCACACTGGTTAGTTAACACCACAATACAACCCCGTTTTGTTGGTTTAGTCTTGACGAACCTTGATGCGAGGGGGGGGATGGGCAGTCTGAACCAGACAGCTCAGGTGCTTGTATAACAAGTTTAACAATGGAAAAGGTCAAAGCCATCTGCTGCTCAGTTTAGAAAAAAAGATGGAAGCGTTGCAAAGATAAAGGTAAACACAGACTATATATATGAGACTAATAAGGGAATGGGGAACAGCCGGTTGGGCGGGAAGGAGACATGGGCTGATGGCAGACAGGTGTGTAGGTGTAGAGGAAGGGAAGACAGTGGGCAAGGCAGGAACTACAGGGCCTGGGAAGAAGCAGGCGTCGCCATGACAGTGGCTGTTGTGAAGCCTTTTGATACTAACGATGATTATATTAACTCATTCATGTTGAACTAAATAGCCTTAGGGGTAGAATGTGTAGTTTTATCAACTTTATTAGAGGGTTGGAAGTTGGAAGTGGGAGATCTGGATGTGGGTCCCACACTATTGGACTGTTAAGAGCCAGACTTTAAATCATTAGTCAAGCAGTCGCCATTGCTGCTTATAGTCTGCCGCAAACTCAAGAAGGTGATGCGATTCAGGCACAAACTCTGGGGTTTTGCAGTGGAGCATGTAAATCCAGTAACTCCACGCCTGCATTGCAAGTAGAAGTAGGAGAGCTGTTAGAATTGAGAAAGAAACAGCTTGCAGTTACATATTGGGTCAACTTAAAATGTCACAATGAGAGTCACCCATCTAAAAGAGTGATAGACAGCTTTGGATGGTATGGGAAAGGAATGCATCAGACCTTTGAGACATGCTTGTATAAAAGGGCTATATAAATAAAACATGATTGATTGATTGACCTGAAACTCATTGATAGGTTATTTAGCCCCACTGTGGCCTGTTATTCCCCCATGGCTTCTACCTTATCCTGAGATTGACCTAAGAATACTACTACTACTACTAATAATAAACTTTATTTGTATAGCACCTTTCATACATAAAATGCAGCTAATTAAAAACAAATAAAAGACACAGTGTAAAAATAAAATTTACAAATAAGACAGTTTAAAAAGGAATAACAAAACAAGAGGTGCATCTAGAGAGCAATACAACATTTTGATTATGAAGAAGGTAGATTGAATAAATAAAAGTTGAAATAATAAAGATAGCAAAGATGCTAGTTATGAGCTAAAAAACTGAGCCAGCAGAAGGAAGAGTAGGAGTCACTTTTGTAGTTCCAGACTAAGTAAGTAAAATATTATCAGATCCTCTGTCAGTGTATATACAGGGGAGATGCTTTGCATTGCAATGGGTGGATGAGGTGAGGCCGCTGCATCTTCGAATCTGTTATGATTCATGTTCAGAATTAATGATTTTGAAATCGGCCAAATCAAGAAGGCAAGACTTGTTATTCAACATAATGCAATCTTTATTTTGAATTAATAACATGGGGTTTATTGTACAATTCTTATGGGTTCCAAGCACATACATGAGTAAAAGGCAATGGACAGGCTGACATATGTGCTAAAGAAGCAACAAAAGAAGACCAAATAAGTATTAGTATTAATCTTGGTAAAGCTGAGGCTAAATCAGTTATGAAGAAGGAGAATAAAAATAAATGTCAAAGCAACTATACAAAGAACAGAGAGAATGTTTATACAAATAATTGATAGGAGAGGGTATACAGTTACATCTGAAAGAAATACTAAGTATGCCACAAGGAAACAAATGCTTTAGATGTCTGTTTCAGTTTTAAATTCTACAGGATTGGGGAAATACTTTGAGTAAAACATATATATATATATATATATATATTTTTCAAACCACGTAATGTATTTCCTCGATTCATACTCCTATCCAGTTGGTGGCGGTAATGCACCATAACGTTGTTTGCCAGCCTCTATAAAATCAAAAGGAAGAAGAAGAAGAAGAAGAAGAAGAAGAAGGGGAGACGCAGAAGAAGGAAGGGAAACGAAGCCTTTATTCGTACTTCGGAGCGACAATAACCGTTAACGTAACATATCTTCAGGAGGTAGTATATAAGTGGAGGCATTCTACTTAATATTAACTACATAATTGTATTATTGACATGTTTTAGGAGGAAAATACTGGCAACGATTAACGTTACATCCATAATGTACCCGTTACTTGCTGGAACGTGCTTGTTCGCTAACAACGTTTGCTAACGTTAGCCAAGTAGCCAGCTACAGTGATTGGCAAAGTTTGTCGCCATTTTGCGCGTTCAACAGTGCAATACATTTGCCAGTAGCAATGTATCCACTACAGTAATGTCAGGATAACGTTAGCTTACATAATTTTACAACATCGCTTTTATGATAATTAATAACACGACCCTTGTTTGTTACAGGCGGTGGATTTTACAGTATGGCCGAGGCAGATCGACCGGGAAAGCTCTTCATTGGTGGGCTGAACATCGACACAAATGAAAAGGCCCTGGATCAGCACTTCAGCAAATATGGCAGAATTGTCGAAGGTCTGAATGGAGCCAGTACTGGCCGTTTTAATCCTAAATGTGTGCCGTGGTAGGAGCGAATGTTACGTCTAATTGCACTTGACAAAGCAATACGGTGTCAAAAAAGTACTGATTGACGGATTATACATGCCAACATGTGTGGGTCATAACGAAAAAGTATGTATTCATATTTGTGAGGTTTATGATGAAGGACTTATGAAATTAGCAAACGCCGGCATTTAGTTTTAACACTACGTTCTCTGCTTTATTAGGCATGTATGCGTTTTTAGGTATCTGTGTATCTGTTGTTGAGTTAAAAAGAAAGTTAAACGACCCCCAATGTTTCCCCACTATTGTCCAAATCCCTCATTGGCAACCGTGAAAGAAACCAAGTAGGGTTCAAAAGTTGTCTGACTGCATGTGTTGTTCACTAGTCCTTTATTGTAGAAAGAGTTAGAGCAGTGATGTGATCAGCTAATCAGTGTAAACTCATGATTATAATACACAACCCATCTACTCACTCACTATTTTATCATTTCAGTTCTTTTGATGAAGGATCGAGAAACAAACAAATCAAGAGGCTTTGCTTTTGTTACATTTGAAAGTCCAGCTGATGCTAAGGATGCAGCACGTGAGATGAATGGAAAGGTAAATGCTATGTTTAGCCATAATCTAGCGTAACATGCGTTAAAAAAAATAGTTTGTAATTGTTACTGTACAACTCTTTTCCTGTAGTCACTTGATGGTAAGCCTATTAAAGTGGAGCAGGCTACAAAACCTCAGTTTGAGTCTGCAGGCAGGCGAGGACCACCACCACCCATGTACTCCCGTAGTCGTGGTTCACCCAGAGGACCCAGAGGGTCCAGGGGAGGCCCTGGTGGTATGAGGGGCCCACCATCCAGAGGTATAATCAGAATAATTTATTTGGCCAATTAAATTAGTAATCATGAAGAATCTGTGCAATGACAAAATGCTCTATGATCTCGAATTTGTTAAATACATTATTCCTAAATGACCTTATAAGCTTTGGTTTTTTTTTTAATACCCGTGTTTCTTGTCTGTCAAGACTACTATGATAACGTAGGGATTGTAGAACCCTTCTTTAAAGGGATGTCATCCAGAGGTCCCCCTCCATTGAAGAGAGGACCCCCAGTCCGTAATGGAGGTCCCCCACCCAAGAGGTCAGCCCCATCTGGTCCCATGAGCAGAGGTAAGTGTGATGGAATTCTCTTGGTTCCTTACTTTGAAGTTTGAATCTCAACATAATTTCACCGATATATGTGGACTAATGGAGAGAAAACATGCTTGCAGGATATTCAATTGTTGCCTGCTTGTAGATCCCCTTCCTTGTTTCTTATATCATCTGTGAACACGTTCCTTTGTGCCGGTAGCCATAGGGACTAGACTGTTCAACATGACCAAACCCCAACTGCACAATAGCTGGACCCTAGGCCCCCCATTTCTGGTATTGTTCTGGCAATTGCTGCTGTGACACCTGAATTTCCCCTAGGGATCAATAAAGTGTAATCTAATCTAAATACTACCATTAATCAGCTAACTTCCCCCTGCAGGGCATTTAGTGATTGATAATCCAGTTTGTAATTACTCTTGCTGTTGTAGCACCCATGTCAAGGGACAGAGATCCCTACGGTCCACCCCCTCCTCGCAGAGACTCTATGGTGTCCAGGAGGGATGATTATCCATCACCAAGAGATGACCATTACAGCTCTAAAGACAGGTAGGACACTCAATATTTAGTGTTATTATTTCTGTGGACCCCAGGAAAATGTATGTTGCTGTGGTAATAGGGCTGTGCGATATGGACGCGATACGGGTAATTTAATATCACGATAACTATGTATATCACGATATAGTACGTTTTCTGTAAATTTGGTGAAGAATTTGTCTACAATATAATCACATGCATCTAGGGCTGGGTATCGCCACTGATTTCCCAAATCTATTAGATTCCAATTCACTAGGTCCCAGTTTGATTTTCGAGTTCAATATCTATTCAGTTAGGGATGTTTCAGTTACAAAACCAATTTTGCTTGGATATTAAAGATTCTCATAACTAATGCTGTAAATTGTAGAAGGAACCCTCTAACCTGGTGCATTATTAAAATATTAATGTTAACATTAAGAATTGACCCCAACGCAGTTACATTAATGTACTTTTTATTTAATATGACCAACACACTACAGCAGTGTATCAGAAGAGGGCGGCACGGTGGCTCAGTGGTTAGCACTGTCGCCTCACAGCAAGACTACATACACTATGTATATGATGCAATGTAAAGCCCTTTGAGACATGCATCAGGGCTCGAAATTAACTTTTTCACTTGGTAGCACTGGTGCTCCCAACTTCAAAAGTTAGGAGCACCAGCCAAAAGTTAGGAGCACCATCCAAAAATTAGGAGCACCAACGTATGTAATTTTTTTATATAAAAAACAACATAACAGTACGGCTTACAAGTAACAAAAAACAGTGAAAGTAGCCTTAAATACGCATGATAGGCCACAACTGGGGCTTTACGCAATATCCTGGCTCTCTGTCCCTCTTCCATCTATCTCTTCACTGAGACCGCGGCATCTAACGTCTCCAGAGGAGGATCCTCTACACTGATTCAAATCAGATCTTCAACCGTGTTGGGGTTTAATGCAGATCTGATGTCCGACTTGATGTGCTTCAGTGTGGAGAACCCCGTCTCACACTGCGCCGAGGACACAGGCAGGACCAACATGGTCCTTACTAGATGAAGGATGTTCTGAAGCTAAAATAATTTAAATATCATTATCAGGGTAGAAGTTTTCAGTGGCAGCATAACAATACAGCCATTTCTTAATAAAATACAATCCAACTGTAACTGGTTGGTTTTATATGGTTGGACTTTTAACAC
>OMOT01039669.1:16589-34681 GCA_900312575.1 Acanthochaenus luetkenii | reverse complement strand
GTCCGCAAGCCGGCCGGCGGGGGCCCTCCCCTCCCCCCGTTGGGGTCAGGTTTGCCAATCGGATATTTTCCAAATGCTTGGACTGTAAGTAAATACTGTATAGGCCTAGCGTTAGTTTTTTCCCCTCATGAATCATTTAATATGGGACATTTAATGTCTATTTGTTGGCAACTTTCCCACTTTTGCGTTATTGAATGAGATTGATATTGCTGTGAATGATGTTTGCGGGTGGAGATTCGATTGCTTTGTGAAACTTGATTAGTTGTGGCTGAAATAAACTGTTATTCAACTTTCAAATGTAAAAATGCACTAATAACCTGTCGTTTTAATTTGTCTAATTCAATGCATGCATGTTATGCCTACATTACATAAATGAAATAGTGTCAGACAATGATATGCAAACTGAAAAATAAACGAGTTCTGTTAAATATATACTTTTCGTTTTTATTTCTGAAACTTGGCCACAAAAAAAAAAGTCACGACACGCCACTGCGGCAGAGTGAAATAAATGACTCTTAAGGCTGGTTTTGAAGGCAGCAAGTGAGTCTGAGGCCCTGATGGATCCTGGCAGCTGATTCCACAGGCATGGCCCCAGTGTGGAAAAAGCACGGTGCCCCATGGTTGACAGCCTGGTGCGTGGGATGGCGAGGAGGTTTTTAGCTATCAGACCTAGTGACCTGGATGCAGATTGAGGGGAGAGGAGGTCCAGGAGGTAGGTCGGGCCAGAGTGGTTTATGGCCTTGTAGACCAGCAGGAGAATCTTGAAGTTTATCCGCTGGTTTATTGGCAGCCAGTGAAGGGAGTGGAGGACAGGGGTGATGTGCTGAGTGTTCCGTGTTTTGGTGAGGACACGGGCAGCACTGTTCTGGACGTATTGTAACCTCTGGATGGTTTTGGAGGGAAGGCCTGCCAGCAGAGAGTTACAGTAGTTCTGACACAGAATGTGATGATCCACCATGTCAAAAGCGGCACTTAAGTCAAGCAGGATCAGTAAGCTGGGGGAACCTGAATCAGACGCCATGAGAAGGTCATTTAGAGCCCTGACCAGGGCAGTCTCTGTGCTGTGGGAGGGTCTAAAGCCAGACTGGAACGTCTCATAGAGATGTTGGGACTGGAGGTGATCATGCAGCTGTACAGTGATTACTTTTTCCAGGACCTTTGCCAGGAAGGGCAGGTTTGAGATAGGGCGGTAGTTGGAGAGAACGTCTGGATCCAAGTTGTGCTTTTTTAGCACAGGTTTAATAGCTGCAAGTTTGAGGGGAGGTGGAACTTTACCGGTGGACAGTGAGCGGTTTATTATCTGGGTCATGGTGTGGACAGTGGCTGGAAGGCACATTTTCAAAAGTGATGTTGGGAGGGGATCCAGGGAGCTGGTGGAAGAGTTCATACTTGGTGCACGTCAGGAGCAATAATTTCCCCCCAAGATATGAATGTTGTTGTTCATATATTTTCCTTTCCCTGAACCTCAAAACAGGGGAGCAATTCTGTAAGAAAAATGGGAAGGTCTCCTCCTCGATCCAAAATTAAGCTTTGCTATCCACAGCTTTGGTAAGTCTATTTAGCTTCTCATCTATGCCCAGAGTTCCTCTGCGCACTTCCTCAGTTGCCCAATTACAAGGTGAATTAATTTGCCAGTGTTGTGCATGAAACCCTGGTTAGCAGGCCCCTCAAGCTCTGTGCACCTGCTTTTCTCATCATTGGCTTTAGTTCCTCAATATGTTGTAATTAGTTGGAGACATGGTTCAGACTTCAGGATCTGGATAAAGCAGATGTTAGGGGGATTGTAGGGCCCGGAGGTTAGGCAAAATAGATACTGATGGAGTCTCCTTATTCATGCGCTTCTTTCCCCTCAGTGCAGCAGGTAGATAGATTGGGAATGCACATGTAAGGACAGCCCAAAGTCAAACTGTGTTCTTGAAATGTATTTTTGCAAGGTGCAGGAAGAAAGAGTTGAGCATTTAATATTCAAGAAGCATGCTCATTATATGTGCCAAAAATCTATTTTTGACGATCTTTGTTACATTTCTTTAGTTTTTACTTTTTCTTATTATTATATTATGAGGGAGATTGAGAGATACATGTTCTCTTCATCCAGTGAGCTTCAACAAAATGCTATGAGTCTTCATGGGACATTTATGTGCCAAATAATTCATTGACACCATCGGAAAATGACATTTAGCATGTTCCAGCAACTTAAAATGTACAGTTACTGAAACCCCATTTTGCCTAAGTACATCAGGACAATCCTTAACTGAAATGACAGAGTACGTAACTTTCAACATGGATAGTTAGATATAATCTTCTTATGTCAAAGAACATTAATGGCCCCTGTAATTTCCATAACTGACCAATCACCCTTGCTGGCCTCAAACCACACCAAACATGCTGGATCACACATTTCTACCTTCTCAGTGGCACTATGGTAGATGGCATCGCAAATAGACAGCAGAATGTTTGAGCAAGTCTCACTAACTGTATCATGGAATAAATGACGAATGTAAAAATGAACAACACTTATGCGGAGATTGGAAAAGTATCTAAGCTTCACAGGTTCAACTTATGTGTTCCTTGAAGATGTCTTCCAATGCACAAAAAAGACGTAGTGTTGCCTTCTGTGTACAGTGTGTCATGGGAGAGATAAGCCATATAGTCAGTCCATTATTCACATTTCCAATTTCCATGCTTCTTTAGCATTCACTTGGAGTGTAGTGTGCTGCACATTATATTCACCTAACATACAATTCTACCCATTTATGAATTTGAAAAAATATTTATCTCAGTAGAGAACAGAAATTGACTACATGCATCACACTACTTATATCTGCAGGCTGTACTATTTGGACACGGCTGCAAATCTGTCTGGCTCTTGATATATGAGCATCTGTCACTATGATTACAGAAGCAGAGAGATGTTTTCCTAAAGCCTAAAATGAACCTGAGTTTCGTGGTGGAAATGAAACCTGATTTTGTACCAACAATCATAAATGCAGTGGCATTTCCTGTCATATGGGTTCTTGGCACTCTACTGATATTCTGGAAATGGTATTCATTGGTGAATATGAACACCCAGGCAGCCATGTGAAGTGAAGTCCCCTCCAAAAAAAAGAAACTTCCCATAGCAATGTGTGGCATGCACATCTGCTTTTCCAACTTCCCGTCCCTATCGCCGTCACATAATAAATACTTTCACATCAATGCTTTGAGAGCAATGCAATATCAAGGTAATTTCATTTTCATATTTTTCGGAGATTGAATGCAACTATGATTTCCGGGCGTGCTGCGGAGGCCAGCAGAGTGTGCTGTGTGAGTCCACTGGAAAAAGCCAGCACTTGTCAGTGCTGTCAGATGTGGACAGCTTGAGAAAGAAAAACAACATATTTGTGTGCCCCATGTGCACAATTATACATACAGCAAACAAAAATAGGCTTTTCTGAGCCTGTGAAACGGTAGTGATTTAACCTGTCAAGTTATTATTATTATTATTTTATTTTATTTTAAAGCCAAGAGGTAGCATTCTTGACCAATCTGTCAATCGACAGCTGAATTTCACACTAGGCAACATTTACTTTTTGCTAGCTATTTGTAGGAGTTGGGCAATTGTCCTTACTGCATGTCCACATCTGCTGGCAACAGGGTGGCAGCAATTTGGGACAATTAACAGGCAGAGAGACACGCCGATGTGCTAATGCGGGCCAAGTTCCAGACAATTGCATCAATAAATTATAGCAGTAGTATTATAGTCACTGTCAGTGGCAACATCTGTGGATGGTGTGTAATGGTGCGGCTTCCTTGTTTGGTGAAGGCCACAACAGCAGTAGATTTTGGGTACCAGGACAGATGTCAGCTTCCTCACTGCAATTCATCGAATCCTTGTTTTCTTCACCCCATGGCATGAAATGGACTCACGTCGTTCACTGTGGGCATGAAATTGGAAATGTTGCTCTCAAACTGGCCGTGGTTTCGTGCATCTATCATCCTCATTTACCAGACTCTTGGGGAAAGATGTATTTTACTTCAGGTTGTCAATTGTTTCTAGTGTACTCACCATACATCTATTTTGGAATGTACAATGACAAAAATGCAACAAATGAGTGTGCCGGGCACAGTGGGGCCCAACCAGATACAGCTTTTTTTGTCGCCTTTCACACATTTCACAGCTCATCAGTGGATCCAATGCATTCAAAATGATCGTCAAAACCACTACTCACTCACTCAGCAATCTAGAAGGTGATACTCTTGTCATACACACACATCCACAAGGCTACACTCACTCAACAGGGCACTAAATCAATTGTATATAATGTCTCCAGAATAATCCAATTGCCTCAAGGACCCTTAATGATCCTGAAGATAAAGGAGTGTATGCCTCTCCAATTCCCCAGTCTCTGCCACCCTCGGGTGCTGTGGCCCTCTTTGACCGAGTCGCTGTCACGCTAGGCCTTCCAAGCATAATCATTAGTGTGTTATTATTTATTATTATTCATTAACCTGCGGTCAACAGCCGGGCCGGGAAACAGGGATCTGACTGTCCTCCCTAATAAGAGCAATAACTCTGGTTTGAATGGGAGGGTTCCGTTACAGGGCTAAGTGAAGGAAGAATGAATTTGTAGCAAGGGGAACTCACACTTTGGTTAGAGAATGAATACCTGTGCTATTGTGCATACTTGTGTTTGATAACTCGAGGTCTAAGTTATCCCTTAGTTAAATGAAGAGTTGATCGTAATTGTAAATCATTTTCAGTGAGGTAGAGCGTGGTTTGCACTGTCTTATTTGCTTTTGTTTACCCAAATTCCTAGGACACTTTACAATTAATCTAATGTAGAGTACATTTGGAAGTTCACAAAAACATAATGTCCACAAAGTCAATCATGTAAAAGTCATATAAGGTGTTATATTATATCCTTATATTTGCAATTGTAAAGAATGATCTGTGTCTGTGTTCATTGGCATACCTTGTGCATGTGGGAATAATTGCACCTGCACTTGTTTTTGCAACGTAATCTCAAGTTGCACCTATGTTTGAGTTCAAATGAAAGGCCTCAGGGCCTCACACAGAGCATTCAAAGTCCAAGAGATACTCCCAGCCATCCAACCTGGAAATGATTGCCTTTACCTGATTTCGTTTTACATAAGGGCTTTTAGGTTCTCTGTTATGTTAGGTAAAAAATTACAAAATAACACATGCACACGCATATATACATTTAGATGGTTCAGTTCCAGTAAACATTTTCCTCAGTAAACATTTCAGAATTTCCATATATTGAACATGGCATGGTATGAGTTTAGACCTGGAGGCATGTTGTATGTAATGAGTGGTACTGGAGGACCAGGGTTGAGAACCACACTATTTCCAGCTTGTTTGGTGGATTCTGGGTAAGACCGTGCTTGAAAGTGAAAAAAACATATATTTAATCGCTTTAGAAAGATAACACAGACACATTATTGAACCCATGACCTCTTGTCTTTGCTAATGTCTCACTCTTCACTCAACTTCCTGCATCTAGCAGTTAATTCCCAAATGTTATATTCTATGTATAATTGATCCACTGCAAAAAAAGAAAACCTGCTCCATGAACACGAGTTACCATGAAAACAATAATTTCAGGGTGTATGCATAGGGATGATCTATCCAGATTGGAAACAACTTGGTCACACTCTTACGATGCAGGTCTAATACCTTAATCTGCTGCTGGGCCATAAGCAAAGTAATACCATTGATTTTCATCCATGTTATGCAGTTGTAGTCAATACTTTGAAAAGTACCTCATTCGTGTGATAATATTACCTTGAAACCACAACAGGAGATGTTCAGATGTGTTCTCACTCCTTTAGATCTGAGCTTACATTACATTAAAAGAAAAGGATTTAAATGTCCAATTACCGTAAATCAGACGGACGGATATCTCATTTCATGTACCCTATAGTGGGCGTTTTCCATTGCGATAAAGCATTAACTGCTCAATAGGAAGGTGTTTGAAAATAGTGTGATGGAGGTTCATTGGATGGCAAGTATTCAAAGTGATCTATTTGATTGTCAAACCATGATGTTTTATGCCTTGACTATGGTAAGAAATGCAAGTAATCAACAAATCATCAGATGTGTTTTTACAAAATTAAAAATCAACTATTTAAAGCGAGGGGGACAAAGTGTCTGAATTCACATCCGTGTCACTCCACATAGTCAACCTTGACAGCGCTAAATGGGCTGATAAGATACTTGTATCATATACTGTAGATAAGAGAGACTGATGCTGCTGAGGATAGCTGGAGGACAGTGGTGTAATGGTTGAGGCGTGTACACTGTGATCAGGAGATAGGCATACCCCCTTCCTTTATTATATAGGCCTTCACACTGCTGCTGGGGAATTACTTTTGCATTGTCGGTTTTCCACCATTGATTTGAAAGGTGTTAGATCTGATCTGTGGGGTTTTGTTATTTTTAGACCAAGCTCATTATACACCCATTATCGTTTTCACAGTGGTAGTTTGGGTCCTAATTCTAACCATTTTGAACATAGGCAACAGAGTGGTGCATCCCAAGTGTGTGTCCGTGTCATTGGCATAGCCAAGCAGAATGCCATAATTGGGTAACGTGTTTCTAATGCCTCTAATGAACTCCGCTCATTTGCACGCCTTCCTGAGCCTGATATGCCAAGCAATTATCATTCGTAAACCACCATGGAAATTAATGCACACGAACTAATCTGCCGGTGTGATGTGTAAAATGATGGCACATTTACATCAGCCTCATGAAACTAAAGCCCAAACAGCAACAATACCATGGTAATCACGATGCTTACACATGACTGATGGCATTTCGTTTTGGGTTTGGATATCAAGGACACAGACAAGTGCGGTTGGAGAAGTCATTTGGATTTAAAGTTGCGACATTATAATGAAAGCCTTGCCTCATTGTGCAGTTCTGTCACTCAGCTCAATGAACTAAAACCTGAGGTAGCAAGACTTGTAGGAAGCACATAAGGAGCAACAGTTTCAAGCAGAGTGTCAAATGCCACCGACTCCTATTGCTTCTTCGCCAAAGCACTTTCACCGTCCCAGAGGGAGCATCTGCTCTGAGAGTGAATACATTTTTAGCACGGCGACGCCAGTGGAAAGTGAAGCCCTAACCCTGGCAGTGTTTGTGCCTTGCTCTACCCGTTGAGCTGTACAACCCCGGGATCTTTTCCATCTTGGTGACTGATGATTGATGACTTTGTCTTCATGACTTTAAGCCTGGCTAACAAAGCCTTTGTGACCTTTGCTGTTGATGTGGTGAACACCTGAGATCACACAAGTTTGAAATGTAGACTGTTCCCATGATAGAAGTGAATTAAATTACCCACCCACCCCCTCCATGTAGATACACACACACACACACAGAACACAGAACAGAGACACGGTTTAGAGAAAATGCACTTCAATTAAAAATCTGCTCTGCGGATTCTTTTTAAATATGAATCAAGTGAAATGTTATCTCCTGCTTTTAATGAATTAATTGGCATCCTAAATATAGCCTATGGGGTAAATTATTTCACAGTGACAATGTAAGCTTTTAATTATGGAAGGGTTATATAGTACACCTCAACTATAGAACATTTTGATGACAGTCCTGCAACTGCAGGTGAGATGTTACCTGACATATTGCCATTTGAAACATTGTGAATTGGCCCTGAAGGTGGTGCTATTTAGTGTGACCAAATGTGGTCAGACACACGTGTCCATCCCAAATTATGGCTTACTTCCTCGTTTGTTTATGCATCACAGCTAAATGGTTTAGCTCTTGGTGATAACCATAATGAAGGAAGTCCATATATGTGTGTAACATTTAGTTGAGATTGGATCAACTTTGCAGGAGAAATATTTGCATAAAACTCAAAATGGCAGAACAACTATTATGGAAGAAATGAAAACATTTCACTTACAGTCTCTGAGGTACAGATCGTTTTAGTGCAGGAGAATAATAATAATAATCCTAACAAAAGCAATAAGGTTTCAGCCCTATGGGCTTGAACCCCCTAATTAATGGAAGCGTAACATCTCAAACTTTTGACACATGACTGAATTGACAGGGCATGCTCGGTTCACTACTTCAATCCTGTCAGTCATAGGATGAGCCAGTCGAAGGTGTTGCCAACTAAATTGGACCTTTAACACTGCTAGTATACAACTTAGCCAAGTGTTAAATAAGTTGGCTGGAGGTGGACTCGAAGTTACAACTAGAAAATAAGGGAAACCTAACAAATGTTTTTTTACATAATTATAAAAGAACACTGTCCCTCACACTCCACTCTCTAGCTCATCTCTGGCAGTTCATATTGAATGATTAGGATGGGGGTGTGGGCACACTGAACAATCTGGCACTTTGAAGTGGCTTTATCGCCCAGACCGCACTGGGCCAGGTTCTGGCTGTTTTATGTCATTATAGCCACAGTCCTCCCACACCCAGCAATATATAGTCCTATTTTGTTTGTGTTTTCTGCAGCCGCTAATCTTGGCACTGTAGAAGGGCCTCTGAAGCAATATTTAGACCACGTACCGCTACAAATCAAAACCTTTAGGTCAGGAAACACAACTCCCCCATTCAACTTCTGTAATATTACATGCATGTCTAGCTTTGGATGTCCCCAAACTCCCATTAGTTATATTTGTTATCGGTCCTGAACATATCCCTTGACACAGTCAGTTGTCTGCTGGCCCATTAACTCCATACATCAAACCTCTATCTAAGAAGTTAGGAGTTACCTTTGATTCATGTTTAAACCTTGAACATCGTACTAAAAAGGTAGTTCAGACATGTTTGTTACTAACAAAGGTATATTCAAGGTTATGGATGGTTCTAGTTCAAATGTAAGTTTAGACTGGGTTTGTCCTCTAATGATACTGATAAAGGAGGTAATGTGTCATGATAGCCATAAAGGAGGGATACTGCGATATTTGTGCTTTAGTTGAAACAGTTATGCTTTGTTTGTTGATAATGCAAGATCTAATCATCCTACATAGTATGACATGGTGAGATGTTGCTCTGACTCAATAGCACAATCGTATGCTTGGCTATGTTTACAAACTACAATTGTTGACGTCAACATGACCTGTAATCCATTTCAAGACATTTGTGGGCTACAGCTAAATGCTGTAATGTAATGTAATGTAAGTCGCTTTGGATAAAAGCGCCTGCTAAATGCTGTAATGTAATGTAATGTACAATCAGCCAATAGAATTAAAATGGCAACCCTTTGAAAAAAACAACTGCAAATCTGCAATGATCATTATATATTAATATATTTAGCCGAGCTGGTCATATATAGGCATATGTAAAGAAGGAATACAATGATTTAAAAATCACCCTCAAATGTGTCTATAAACGGTCATACATGACACAAATGCACTTTTATTCAACCTTTCTCAATCCAAGCAGCTGTAAGTTGTTTTCACTCGAAATGCAGTTTCAGTATGACTCTCATGCCCTTAATAGGATCCAAGGCAAATGTGAGATGTTATTATACTGTACCAAAGGGAGAGCCATGCTCAAAATAGGTATTTGGTTGGGTGACTGGTCAGAATATATTTTTTTGACAACGAGACAGCAAAAAAACAACAATGAGGGGTCACTTTAGATTAGATTAGATGCACTTTATTGATCCCCTAGGGGAAATTCAGGTGTTACAGCAGCAATTGGCAAAACAATGCCAGAAATGGGGAAGGCAGTAGAAAAATAAAAGACACAGGTAATAGCAGGTAACAGCCAAGACCTTGCATGCATCCTTTATATACACACACATACACCTAGACACTTACACACAGGCGCACACACCTTTCTGCTTTGATGGCCTTTACCAGGCTTTCCCCACCAGGCGTGAAGGTGATTGGCTTCTCTCCCCATAAAACTAGTGACCACATTTCAAGTCCTCTTACGGATTGATTGGCACAAGAGATCCTCAGCAGGGTTCCTTTTGAAAGGCACTTCACATTGTAAAAAAACGTGACATCTACATGGGATGTTGGAAACAGGGACTCAATGCAATTCATTTATTTTAAAATATGATGGCATATGCTATGGCAAACACAGGTTATTAGCCATCATATCAGCGAGTGTCGCAATCCTCAGTGTTGATTTTTTTGTGCAGGATCCCGTAACTCTGATGTTTTTTAAACTCCTCCGATGAATATTGTGAACCGTTGTCGCTTTTTGGCATGTGGGTGCTGAGTATTGAGTACGAGTTTTCACTATGCTTTACGGTAATTCGAACATGTAACTACAGTGAAGGGGCGGTCTCTATAACCACTACGTTAGCAAATTGTTTCAGGGAGCAAAAGACAGTGATTTTTTTTTAAAGGGCACGTGATAGGTTTCAGAATCTAAGGCTTGAATGACTGTTAAAGCCCTTAAACAGACATAATCAATGTTCATTCCAAGACCGACCGGATCCATGCGGTGACTGTGGATTGAGCGAGGCCGCCATCTAGATAGGAGTTGGCACTGTGTTCGCTCGCAGAGTGACCCCCAGTCAAGTAAGGGCAGCGTTATTATAAAAACATACCACAGCCACATGGTGGGACTGACCTGAGTGAAACAGATTAATTTGGTTCATCAGGAGAGGTCATGGACTCTGTGTGTAATGAGATGATAATTGGAAAGGTATCGTTCTCCGGGACTAATCCTAAACAATTGGGGAGAATATTGAAAATAGATCCCTCCATTACGACCCCGGGCCAACTGTGGGTTTCTGCTAGGATCTGTTGTATATCTAGTGAAGAGCAGCAGACTCTAATGCATGTTAATCCTGTGAAAGCCTCTTATTTCTCGATGTCCACGTAAAACCACCCCTCTCACTGCTTACAATAATAATACAATAATACGAACAATAATATGCACATGCCTATGAAGCTTTCTCTCTCTCTTCCCAGAGTGGATTGATCTGAGGATTACTGATGGTGTGGAAGCCTCTTCAGTTACCTGTGGCACAATATAGGCTACATTTTACTTGATGCAGTAGAGACTTTGAAAAATGACTTTCAATGAGCTACCTGCTGCATGTGATGTCACAGTACTGGACACACTGCTTGATTGACAGGTGATCTCTGGGAAGTGAAGAGCACCACAGGAATGAGACTGAGCACCAAAGATTTCTCCAAAATAAAAAAAATAAAAAACTTTACCACTTTAAAATGTAAATTCAAGCTTTCCTTTATCTACTTTGTTGAAGCAGTCATCAACAGACTGGTGCTGGTAAAAGTACTGGATATCTTTGGCTGTGATATGCGTGGTCAGGGGACAGGTCACATTACCTGGCAAGCAGCTATGGTGGGGATTTATATGGTATCCATCAGTATGCGTTTCTATGTCTGATGAAGAGCTGCTGGTTGAAACGTTGTGTCATTTCACCGTTTTCATCTCCATCCTGCACTATTTTGAGACACGGGTTGTGTGCGTTTTCACTGCTGTTCCTCTGCCTCCTTGCCAAGGAAAATCGTCCTGAGGGACGCAAACCAGTTGCTGGCGGAGCAAATGATATCCATTACACTGTTGTGACATCTGAGGAGGAAAACAGACAGAGACAAATCAAAAGTCAAAGCACTGACCTCTCTTTCCCCCCTGTACATTCGCTCAACTGGAACCATCCATAACCAGATTAATTTTAATAAGATGTCTATTGTACAATTTTGCCACTGCACTTGCAAAGTGTGCATGTCTCGGATTCTGTTGTAGCTACAGGGCAGCTCAGTTGCACCAAACACGTTCATGAACAGCACTGAGGATTAATAGATATAGCCGATTCAACCAAAAGCAGCCAAAGACCCGTTCTGAGACCTGTTGCTTCCTGTCAAACATCTACCACCTCAATTTGCTATTCAGGTTTGTTCATATCTGTTCATTTTACCTACGACTAGCATGACTTCACCCACTAAAGACAAAATATGACAATGAGAGTTATAATAATAATACGCAGTAATACACTTTATATTATATGCAGCAAAGAGAACTTCAAAATGACAACGGACGACAAGTCAAAACACGAGCAGCTCTTTTCTACTCTTCGCTCTCCTGTTTTATTTACCATAGGAAAGTGGTGGCAGTAATAAGTATCAATTTGAATAATTCATAGCTGTGCCCACGTCTTTCCGTGAAAATCTATTATTCAATTGTTTCGCTCCCACTCAGCATGTTCCATAATAGTACTAACTACTGTCACATCAGAACTGACACTATCCCAAAATATGATTTTCATTCGGGTCTCATGCATAAGGAATGAATGGAGCACAACAAACACGAGACATGAGAACGGAACTGGGACGGTAATAATGTTCTTTTCTTCCCTGCTCACCATCTGCATTGAGATGTTCTTGCTGCACGAAGCAGAATTTACTTTTGAACGAATTCCTTCACTTGACATACTTTACACTGATACTACTCCACCTTATTGACCTATATGCAACATTGATTGACTGGGAAATTGGCTGTAAGTATGCTCTATAAACAAGAATCATCGTTATTACCACGACGGTTCTGTCCGTGCTCTGTGTGCTGATGTGTAGTGGGCGGAGACTGTCCGCAAAGCTGTGTGTTTACATGCCCTTTATCAAAAGGGCCGCACTTATGGTGAAATTCAAAATGTTTTTGGAGGAATATTGCCAGAGTTGCTGCAGGAAAGGTTGTTGTGTGTGCTCACCCACGATGAGGGTTAGGGAAGCCAAGCAGGAGAGAGTTGCAAAGTAGAAAATCAATTGGGTTCCTTTGTTGTCGTTTCTTGTTAACTTCCTACAGGCTTCAGTCTACCGAATCATAGAAAGTACAGCATGATGAGCAGCCTCGGTTATACGGCTCGGTCTTGCTGAGCTGCGGATAGAGGCATCTGTCTGTGACCTTGCTATGTAAGCACTCTGTACCTCTTGGCCCCCCTGAAGATTTGTGAACTATGTAGTAACCTCATAGCATCATAAGCCAGCAGTGCATGAAGCTGAGGTAAATCACTGCCTTCATTGCCCCTCAATCCCTCCGACAGAAAGTCAAGGGCAAAGGTCATGGCCATCTGCATTTTGAAAGCTGATTGAATCAAATATTCATGAGTCTCTCGCGGGCAGCTTAAGCCTCACGCATTTGTTTATTTATTTAAGAATGCATTGTGGATGGTGGTGCGAGATGTGCATACAGATCATAAGTCAGTCTGCACTGAGACATTTGCTATGTTAATGTGGATATCCAGGCTCTCCCCTCTCTCCTCCCAGAGGAAAGTGACGAAACCATTGAATTCATTTTGACTTAAGACTCGTTTCTAGCCTTAGTTCTTCCAAGTAGGATAAAGAACGAACAGCTTACAAAGCAGCAGCAATACTATTGGCGCCATCGTTCTCTTTGTTTGAGGCACCATGTACTTTGGCTCCCCTGTTGTTTTTCTGGAATAACTTTGAAGATTGCCTCTTGCGCAAATATTCACTGCATTAATATGCTTCCAAAATGAATATTCACGGAACATGTGCAGGAAGATGTTGTCCAACAGTTTTAGAAATACTTTAAATTACTAAAATACTCAAATTTTAATTCGTGTGTAGCATTTACATTTTTGGCTGTCCAGATCTTAAGTTTGTGGCTATAATATGAGTTGTCTTCTTTGAGCCATGAAACGTGCCGCCTAAAAACGTGCAGTACCTCATTTTCCTCTTTGCACCCAAAAAAACACATTATGTTATGTTTGCTGTTATTTTTCCTGTTCAGTGACACTGCTGTCAACATTTAGTAACTCTATCAAAAGGGTGGAAATCAATGTCACGGTCAGAGGGGATCGTTCAGTCAGTGCAGGACCAGTTGACCTTTGATGTATCCTCTCTCTTGAATGCAAAGATATGGAGTGCTTTTGAGTTTTGATTGGCGCATGGTGGCCTCTCTTGTATGAGGAGCACTTGAAGTGAAATTTACTTTACCCAAGGTCAAATCTCTTAATGGCTCTGAAACCGGGTTAGATGGCAGCAAGAGCAACTTTCCCTAACATACACTCAAAGGTGGAGGGGGACCATGACTTGTTCACCGGAGCGGAGGAAATGCTAACCCAGCATCTCTTCACAGACTTCCCCTCCATCGCATCAACAGCAGTACACCTCAGGCAATGATGCCGTTTACAGAAAGACTAGCATAGCGTTCCCTAAAACCAGGAAAAGCTGAAATGTTCCTTGGTGAGCATTTCCGACGTACTTTCAAAGGAACTACACTTGTGTTGATTTATTCATGAATGTACGGGACGAGAAATTGTCATCCGATGTGGAGATTTACACAAATTCTGAAAATAGCCACCAGAGAGATTCTGTCTGTACCAACCAGTAAGACTGAAGAGGAGACCAACATCATGCCACAAAGGAAGGCTACAGCATGGGCCATTTTCTTTTTTAGCCTGCATTTGAGCTTTGGAAAACCTCCTGGCTCGTGTCTTCTAGTGCATTAGATACATTAAACAGTCAAAATGCATCCATCTCCACTGGCAGGATTTTGAGCAAACGTCCGAATAGTTGTTGTCACAAAGAGTCCATTCAGTTTCCATATGACGAGATTTCCTACAGAGACATATTTTCAGTATATTACACATACATTTCCTGGAACTATGCCAAATGTCATTATCTCTTTGTCTTAATACTTCACTGTGCCACCTTTCCCAGGCAGTTTGTCCACAAATGATGTTGACCTCTTAGTGTATTGGCGCACTTCGATGGAGAAAAACGTCTGACTGCCCTCCTCTGATGCAACCATCAGCGTCTCAGGAGTGAGTAGTTCCATTAATGGCTCGTTTTTGTCCGCTCCATTCCTGATTGGAGACTTATTTCGGGGACTCAAATCCATTTCTAGGGAAAGTAATTCCCTCTGACTGATTATGTTGCAATTCTTATAGGATTTTTTTTTTTAAAGGTTTGTAAAATGCATTAGCAAACCCGACTAAGTAAACATGCAATTACATTTGATTCTGCGTAGTGTTTAGTTCTGTTTGATATGAAACTGGTTTAGTGGTTCTGGTAGCAGCCCACAACACCACTGTTAGGTGTGTTTCATTAGCCAATGTAGCTACATTCCATTAATTAATATATGCACCAAGGGATTCTCCATCTTTCCTCATCAGGGAGTGGAAACTCTAACCCTCTGTTTACGTAACTCGTCCTTTCCTCAGTGCTACTGCCAGTCATGCGTGGATACAGTCAACCATCACATTCAATGCCTGTCTTCATCGGAGCCGGCCATGGTCTCTGGTGCGCTGGTGCCTTAGTTCTGAGTCCTCCTCCAAATCCCTGTGGATGTGGCTCTGGGATAAGGAAGATAAGGAAAGTGGGCTAGTCTTTCTCAAACCCGGCTGCTTCGCAAGTCTGCAATGGTAATGACTTCCACCATATGTGGATGGATGCACAGATTTATTGGCTTCGACCATGAATGTTTTCCTCCTCCTCCTCCTCCTCCTCCTCCTGAGCTCTGCAGCTTTCACCAGAGAGACAGAGAGAGAGAGAGACATGTGAAGAGACAGGCATCAAAAAGAGTGCATCTCACTGCACTGTTTGCTGATCGTGCTATGCACACCAGCACGCCAAACCAGTGTGGAGGCCCCAGTATGGTGCGGTTTAAAGTAAACAAACTAGCAGAGGGGCTGTGTGCACCTGGGATGCATGCCAGCGGCGTCCCTCTGTGTCCACAGTTGCCTGCCATGTATATTCAAATGGCTGAGCCAGTTTACTCTTGAGAGTGCATTGGCATGCAGGCATTAGCATTTGTTGTCTGGCTGCAGCTGACTGTACAGTACAGCATTGACCTGTTGTGCTCAGCTTGTTAGAGAATGTATATATGTTGTCCTCAAGACACTGGAAGCCATAAAGGGGAGAACCACAATCATGTCATGGAGTCACATCCCGTTGTAGCATTGTAGTCGTCTAGGTTCTAGGATAAGGCAATCCCCCGGCTTAGCCCTGTGCGAGTGAGGATTGGCCCATTTCATATTTCATGAGGCTGACGGGTACATACCGATCTAATTTTGTCCTTGGAGAGATCCGCAATGCCCCACACACAATTTATCTCCAGGTCACCCGCGGGGCTCCTTTCCTAGAGGAGATGGATGAAGTGGTAACAGATGACGGCCTGCGCAGCACCAACAGTCTGAGTTATGAGTGTACTTGTCAATAATGTCCTCCACAGGCTATACTACAGCATGTAGAGCTGGGTTACTGACCATAAATGGCCATAACTGACCATGAACGCCGGCATCAAGATGGAGGGAGCCCCCTCTTCAAAGACAGATGGAGATGCGGGCAGATTTATTCCCTGCTGTAGTGAATAGGGTGGTCATATTTGAGCCACTTGTCAAGAAGATTGGATGCGACGACACAGAAATGTGTGATGCATATTTACTTGTGAGGGACAGCAGCAATTTATTTTGCATTAGCAAGAAGTTGCAGGGCCTTGTAAAAATGATGCAATTTTGTGTCACGCCTCTGTGGAACAATCTCTCTTTGAAATTAAGGTATATATGTGAGCTGGGGAAGGCAGAGGATGATATACGTCAATCTGTTTTGCCTCACGTATACATACACGCACTCAGGTATATGCCACGTGAGACTGACTGTCACTCAGACTGGGTTGGCTCCTGATGACGCTCCTTAAAATTCTCAAGCTATAGCGCTATTGTCAAATCAGATGACATCTGAGGCGCTCACTTACAGATGGGGATTCTGTGTTAATATAGGGATCAACAGTGTTGCCCCTGGTTACCTACCACTTTGATTTCCTTGAAACCTGCAACAAAATTGTCGTCGATCAATAGAGTGTAACATAAGGTGAGGAAAATCTATTTGTTCTCAATTACACTGCAATGAACACCGTCAGACCACCACAAAGACCTTGATCCCCAATGTGAATTGGATTAAAGTAATTAGATTATTTGAACAAATGACCCAGCTGCTCCAAATCTGACAAGTCCTCAAATGATGCTGAATTCTAAATGTTCCTAAAAGAAGTGATGTGACAAGGTGCCTCTAATCTAATTAGGCCAATTTTACATCAGTCTCATGAGACAGGAACTCAATGAAGACAGATACACAGGGTTATCCCCTAATCTGGTTTGTACTGGCCAGGGAGTGCAATGTCCCCTCAGATGAGGTGGCTGTACACACCACCCATGCTGTACTGCCACCTAGCAGCCAAACGAAACAAACACTTCAGTCAAATCACATTTAGGGCAGTTGAGGCTACAAATGAGAGAGAGAGAGAGAGAGAGAGAGAGGTTTTTTTTTCTTCTGGGGGGCAACATAGTTACCTTTTCCAGTCCATCAGTGGTGGCTGCCCTGGGGAAACAGTCGACACCAAATGTTTGGCCACTTAGTCTCTGTTGTCGACTGTCAGATACAGCAGATTAGACTCCACTTGGCTGCACATGGCTGACGAATCATCGGGATTGGTTACGGGTGAAATTGCTGCATGTGTACCACTGGAGGCGGGAGGCTGGCTGGTTGGGAGGAAGGGGTCAGATGATGAATAAAAGCGCTGCAGATCGTTAACATCCAAATCACCCCTGGGTCCAAAGGCTGCTGTACAGGAGCATCGAAAAAGAGCAGCGGCCCCCACTGCAATACAAACAACACGCATGAAAACTGGAAACCAGAGGCTCAGTCCGCTGTGGCACGTACCATGTAACCGCGACGTCCAGGGTCCGAATCTGGCCTGGGACCTTTGTCGCATGTCGTCCCCCTTTCTCTCTGTCCACTGTACTGTCTAATAAAGCACAAATGCCATACAAATCATATTTTAAAAAGTAAATTGTAAACCAGCCCTGTTATAGATTTGATTGATGAATCAATACGCTTGTTAGAAATGAAATAGTCATCACACTGAAGTGCTCCAACACATCGTTTATTGACAGGTCAAACTTATAGGGGATTACTGTAACACGAGCATTGGACGGTTTTTAGAAGAGTTAAAGCCGTACTTTTTAAAGACCTTGTGGCGGACAGAGGGAGTTTGGGTGGAGAGGAGCAGTGTGGGCAGGTGCCTTTAGGGGCGCTAGAGCCCAGGGACAGCCATCCCCCTACTCAGATAAACCAGAGGCAGCTGGGGGAATTATAGGGCCTATGGGAGC
>OMOT01039669.1:0-16366 GCA_900312575.1 Acanthochaenus luetkenii | reverse complement strand
AAGCGGCTGTTAAACGTGAAACCTGTTGTGGACAGTACTTCCTGGTTGTGTGTCTAATCTCCTGGTAGCGTGGAGACGCCTAAAGAGAGGTGGTCTGCCACAACCTATATATTTTTGTATATAGTTGTATGTATTTGGTAACCCAATATTCCTGATCTATTGACAATGACCCATGTCATTCAAACCAATCATGTGCTGCCCCTCATGACGTTCTCTGCTTACCCTGTATATTTGGGTGTGGTGCGCTCAGCTTAATTTAGCCAACCAAAAGTCGATTGCTTTGGGTTTTAATCGTTTTTGCTATACTTTATTAATCCACCATGGGAGGAATTCTCTTTCCACCCGCTGGGTTTTGGTGCAGGGTCAGCCAGCTTGGAGGAGGTAAGTGTTAGGTATCCTGCTCAAGGAAGCTTCCGGTACGACTGCATGGGGAATCACATGGTTAAGGAGAGGACCTCACCAACCACAAGGCCATCCTGCCACCTCTGAAGGGATCAATGTAATGTTGGACTCCATTAGCGGAATCACAGTTGGCTCCAAGCTCAGCGAGCTGTGGTTGGGCTTTTCTGATAGAGCTTGCTACCTGAAGGCCCTGTACTGCTTTCAGAGGAGCTCCAAGGTATTGACAGCAGGTAATTGAAATGGGAGCCTGGTTTTAGAAATGGAGCCTGCGTGGGAGAACACACATGTCAGTATGTGAGAAAGGGGGGAATATGAAAAAGGGAGAAGATGAAAAACTTGACTGAGGTCCCATGCTGTGCACAGTTTTCTCTGGATAATGTGATGCTGGATTGGTCTGCATCTGTGTCTGCATAGACCAGTGGACCTGATGCATGGGGAAGGTGTTCTCCCATCATTCAGTCCCTTTGTTTGATCCATCTCTTCATCTCTGGCCGAACTGTCAAGAACCAAAGTTGACATTTGGACACTTTGCACAGCGGGAAGGGTAGGAACTAAGTAAAAATGCCAAAGATCAGGAAGCTGTCATCATTATTTACATTGCCCACTGACATCAGGCACAATTTGAGAGTCTTGTTATTGATCCTGGCAGTTTTTAGAGTGTGTGTGTGTTTGTGTGTGTTGTCTGATAGACCATCTGTTGCTTGAGTGCGTGAAATGCATCAGTATGTTCATTTTGTCAGGTGAAGGAACCAGCCGCAGAACTGCTTGCCCCCCTCACTTTTTAGATCAGCCATTAGCTTGTTTATGCTTTAAGCGTACAAATGCAACTGTAAATTGATAGGTGCAATGCTGATGGCCGAAAGCTAGAGCAAAAAAAGGCAGACACATCATTGTATATTGCCTTGTTTAGCATTGGTAATGATACCAGAGAAACACTTTTGGTACAAGACAGCACTATATAGTATGTCACCTGGCCCTATATGCTACTTCCTCACTTCCTAATCACAATTATATGTCCTGAAATCTTGACATTTTGAAGGGGCAGCACAAACATGTGAAGTTGCCCCTTTTGGCCTCCTCCGATTATCAAATGAGGGGGCGACAGTAGCTCATGAGGTAGAGTTCCGGCCCCGCAACTGGAAGGTCGGCAGTTCGAGTCCAGCTCCTCCCGGGAAAAAATCTGTCAGTGTCCTTGAGCAAGACACCTAACCCCAAATTGCTCCCGTTGAGCAGGTTGGTACCTTGCATGGCTGCCTCCACCAACGGTATGACATGCTAAATGCTGTAATGTAATGTAAAATGAAACAACCTGAAAAGGGAAAATCATTCTCTGTTTGGACTGCTCACCTCTCTGCGTATGCACACCTTTATCGCGAGTAGGCATCGCTTTGTTTTAAGAGGTCACAAGTCGCTGACTATTCTCTTTCCTCCGCTTCTCTTTCCTCCACTTCTCTTTCTATTTTCCTTTCCGTCATTTCTTTTGTCGTTTGATTTCCCTCACAGTCCTCAAGGTTCCCCGTGTGATTGAGCACCTTTCTCTTCTGTACACTCCCCACCCCCATTCCCCCTTATGCTCAGTTCATGTATCACCTGCATGCCATTGCCAAGTAGAGTTCAGGTCCCACATGGCACATTCGGGACTGAAAACCAGCAGGGCTCCAGGCACTAACCTCCCTCCTCCTCTAGAGAGTGCAGCCACAGCTGCCGGAGGATTTCAGCCCCGGTCGGCGCCCAACATGGGGCACCGATACTATCACAGTTTAGTCATCCAGGAACCTGTGGTGTAAAGCCTACTCTTTTTTGGGAGAGTAAGCTATTTGCCCTGATCCAGGAGATTGTCCCATCTCCTTGAGAGAAAGCCCAGTTATTGGAGTGACTATTGAGAAGAGGATGGTGTTTAAGGTTGTTGAGGTAATCATCACCGGCACTCGTGCACCTGGGTTCATTGAGCTGTGGCTAAGGTCACGCTGGCTGTCAGCAGCTTTTGGTTATCTGCCTTGATCTATCTGTAATCTGCTGAAAAACTAAACTTGAATGATTCAATATGAAATTTGTGTTGATTACATCACATTACATTACAACATTTAGCAGACGCTTTTGTCCAAAGCGACCAAAAACAAGTACATTTAGTCAACAGTAGTCAAACCAAACGTATATCACAGTCTTCATCAGCTAAGCCTTCAATAGGAATAAGTAGCATTCATAGATTCATTGATCTTGTTGAGAGGTGGTCTCGGTACGCTTCCAAATGAACTCTGGTGCGGTACGTTTGTGGTGAGAATGTGATCTGGCCTCGGTCCGACCCAACTGCAGAAAGCACTGGGGATTTTTGGACTAGACAAGCTCCCGTAGCCAGGTACTCTGTGCACTATGGAAAGAGGAAGATGAGCATTTCACAACATATATCCCAGGTAACAGATTAACTGTGCTACAGACTCTTACCTCGAACTGTCTGGAGAACTCGTCTGTGTTTTCAGAAAGTGCAGCGCGCACAGAGAGCAACACACAGCGGTGCAGAGGGGGAGAATGAGCCAATCACAGTTTGTCTTTACTGTCTGTGAGCCAATCTGATCTCATCATGGAGGGGGGAAATATCTTGTACAAGGGTCGCTGAGACTGAGTCTAGCTATATTTTAAATGTTGTATTTTAACTGCTTGATTTGTTTTAAATGCCTGTTGTTTTAAACTGGTGTGAGATTTGTTTGGGGAGCATGAGAGTGCGAGACAGAGGCCGAGTGTTTCCAACGGCAAAAGCGTGAGAGTTGGCAACCCATGCAACGGTTCAAACCGCTGAGCCGGATACATAGGGGGAATACAAAACGTTCAAAAAGTGTTTGTGTGAATTATTTCAAAAGTGGAGTCGGCTTCTATTAAATATATATTTTCAATTTCATAATTTATTAAGGAATAATTATTATCGGGGGGGACAACTTCATGTCAAGTTGGACTCGTCCCCACCATGGCCATGAGTATAATTACCGTAAATAAACAAGACCATTGGCAGGGAAATTGGTGGCCTATACCTGCCGGTATTTGGAAAGAATTACTTGCACAAAACAGGAAGAGGGCACTGAAGCTTTCAGAATTCATGGCAATGGCAGATGCTGGAACAAGTTAAAAGCTGCTGGAAAAATGACTTCCAACATGTTGGAATTGTCTTGATCATGGTATTATTTGTGTGCAATAATTATACCAAAGTATCACTATTAATTTCACAATGATATATTGATGTTACATATGGCACCTTTAAATGCTGGCTCAAGTGACGAAGAATCCGAATATTAGCCATGTCCACCAACATCTTTCTGACCCCCACCAGCAAAAGCATGGTGGAAAAGGATGACATTTAGCAAGATTTCATAGATTGAAAATGTAATATGTTGTCAAATGATAAAACTGTAATGAGGTTTTTACTACCTCCTCGTGTACTTCCTACAAGTTTTACGAATTCCTCGCCCTACTTTTTGCAGTTTAAGTCTAATTCCTGGACCCGATTTCTACAGTTTAAATGAAGTGTGATGCCTAGTCAGTGGTGACAAGTTGACATGGTGTCACTTAGACAATAGGTATAAAAACTACTGATAACATTGTGGCAGACAGAGGCAGTTTAGGCAGGCTCCTCTAGGGGCGCTAGAGCCCAGGGACAGCCCTCCCCCTACTCAGCATGATTGGAGACAGGTGAGGAAGGTTAAACGGGAAGCACAGGGCCAATCGGGGCCGAGAGCAGGCCCCTATAAAAGAGTAGGTATTTTGTTTTTGGTTCATTTCCATGAATTTCAGCCATGTACCAGTAATGGATGTTCCTAAGATTACAAAAGTACACATATCTATTTAGTACAGGCTACATTTGTGAACATGTTCAAGTCACTAACAGAGCTACAGTGTAGAAACAAGAAAGCTCAGGACAATTGTTTGTTTGTCTTTTTGTTTGCATGTTTGTTTCTTATTTCTCTGTTTTTGTTTTATGTTTTGAATATATTTGTCTCATATTTTAAATTCTTGTTCTTTATGTGAAGGGAACTCTGTACAAGCCCTTTGGGCTTCTTTTCCCCTCTGAGCACAGTTATTTTATGTGCTGAATAAAATAAACTAACCTAATGCGAACTCATTTGGCATGCAAGGCAGCCCAAAGCAAACACTCAGAGTAATTGATGGAATTTCTATTACAATTTGCCCATGGTCTGCGTATGGGGGGGGGGTGCTTCACACTATCTAAGCAGCAGTCCCACTCCAGTGCCTGTGATCACATATAGGCTGAATTGCACTGAATGTGTTTTTGATCTCCGCTGCACAGTTTGTTTCCTGGCACCGGATATCTTCTCCCTCCATATGAGGAGCACCTCTCTCTGAGTGTGTGCCAGCTGCTTGGACAGGTGCCTAAAGTGGCAGCATGTCGCTTCCAGTCCCTCTGGGCCTCGCCTGTATTTAATATGCTACATTAGAAGCCTTGCAGTCAACTGTGCGTTCACCGGCCAAGCTTTGGGACCAAAATCGTCCTTCCCTCGCTCTGTGAAGGCCTTCATCAGGGCTAGTAAACAACTCTGCTTGTTAGTGCAGCTATTGCTAGCTTTCTGTCAGAGACGGTGGAAACAAAAACTCCCACCTCCCTTATCCCACAGGCAAGCCTTTTCTGAAAGTACATTGTACTTGTCGCTGCTTCATTGTGTTCTCGTTTAATGCGATCCTGTATTTCTCTGTGGTAAAAGTTTATCATTTGAACTTCTTCAGAGTGTGTGTTTCTGCAGAGTGTGTTTCTGCAGAGTGTGTTTCTGCAGCGCTTTTTCTCATCACGTCGATGTCTTCGTTTGAGACCAAAAGGGAACACACCTAGTTAGCAGAGAGGAACATGGAATACTTCTACTGCTTTCAAGAAAGGGAAGGCTTCTTCCTGTGCCCCCAATTGATCATGAATGTCGTGAATAATGGATGTATTTATTCTGAAACTACAACTATGGATAGAAATGTGTTTTAATGTAGGCAACTTATATAACTTTTCCAAGAATTTCCAACAAAAACAAAGCACATTCCACCAAATTCCTTACCCTCTCTGCTGTCTCTCCCTTTTCTCTCCCTCTTCCCATCATGCCCCTCTTCAAGCTCACATGCATTGGGTGGTACAACAACCTCCCCCACCCCTCTCTCTCTCTCTCTCTCTCTCTCTGATTGATTCACCCACGCGTGGCAATGTAGGCAGAGAGAGAAGCTGTACCACATGCTGCTATTTTGCATAACAATATCAAATTGTAGAGTGCATTTTTCAAAACGCCGTTTTTATTTCTCTGAATTTTTCAATTGATATAATCTGTAGCTTTGGTGTTCATTATCGACGACATGACTGGCAAATAATGGGTGCCACAACACATGCTATCCGTTGTCATTAATATGTTCCTACTCTATTGCTGCCGCTGCTCAGAAAGATGTTTTTCATGTCATAGCACTCTTCTGGCAGGGCCATTGCACTGTCAAACATGCTTTCTCATGTGTTCAAACTGTCATTTAATCATCTGTTCCCCACCTCCAGTAGCAAACAAGTCATTTTGACCAAGACAATTACATTTTGTTACATATTGTAATGAATACATGTGGTAAAGGAATAACAGGACACAACAAACAAAGTCTCCCAGACTCTCCGGCGGGTTGTGATCCATGAGATAAAGGAGAAAAGCCCATGAAGCGAGAGAAGATACGAAGTCTTCAGATAGAGAGAGAAGAAGAGGCCAAAGGACAATGCTTGAGGAGACAAGAAAAATGAATTCAGTCCATTTTCACAAGGTGCTGTTTATTGGCAATTACAGTCAAGTGTGTGGCCAGTACTTCAGACACACTCTGCGTGGAATTGAGAGCTTCGCTTCTCTTCAGGCGAGGATAAAAATGGCTGAGGCGAATGTGAGGGCAGTACAGTCCAAATCACTATCCGTGATTCTCCGAGTTCGTTTGTAACCTCAAAACAATTTATTTTGCAACACTTTTAGGCTACTCGTGAAACGATTATCAATGTATGTACCTATATGCATCAATATTGTGATGGGGCCACCATGAATACATTAGAATAGAAACCAGTATGGCCATATACATCAGTGCCATTGAAAATGTGATCCGCAGGGTCGAATAATGATCCCTCTGGCGGGTGACTTTAACTACGATACGAATGTTGATCAGTACTAAACATCCTTCTTATAAGTGATCTACACACAGGAAGACATCCGGAGAGGACGTTTCCTGCTCATTTCACCCATTCACCATCTGAACCCTGAAGCCAAGGAGACAAAAGGGCACGGGGAGGTTTGGGTTTTCATGTCAACATTGAAAATGATACCAATTACAAGTAACTTCAAAGAATTTCATTAAATAAAACGTAAACATATAAAACACCTTGTTGTATGATTCTGGCATCATAACTGGATGATGACTTGTAATGGGAGTACTTCTGACGGGCTACTGATCTAGACAACACTATCCTCAAAACCATATCATCATGTGATATATTGGCCCTCACTCAAAATACACGCAATACTCATTGGATTTATTTATTATCGACACTGCTAGCACTCCCATACAATATCCTCTCACCAAACGTTAACATTATACAATAGCTTGCATTCTAACATAGCTAATATTGAAATTATTGTCCAATTAAAACATTAACATATCTCAGCTTTTGCTTCATTAGTTCAAGAAACATACCATTCTCTTCTCACTGTTCATATCATCATATCATGATGGCCTCAGCTCTCCACTTTACAATTGGATTCTGAATTTCCTCTCAGAGGGACCTCAGGTGGTGAGACTGGGCCCTCATCTGTCCACCATATCCTTGAGCACCGGTACCCCACAGGGTTGTGTGCTGAGTGCCATCCTGTACTCTCTCTTCACTCACGACTGTGTCCCTGCATTCGCTTCCAACACCATATTCAACTTTGCAGATGACTGTCTCTCAACGTCTGCAAGACTAAGGTGATGATGGTGGACTTCAGGAAGCGGGGTGGGGGGGTTCACATCAATGAAGCTGAAGTGGAGAGAGTCTCCTGCTTCAAGTTCCTCTGCGTGTTCATCAATGATGACCTCTCCTGGTCCAGGCAATCGGACGTGGCAGTAAAAGCTGCCCAAAGGCGCCTAAACTTCCTGAGGAGACTCAAGAAGTTTGGCATGTCTGTCAAAACTCTCACCAACTTCGACAGGTGCACCATTGAGAGCATTCTCACTGGCTGCATCACTGCCTCGTACGGCAGCTGCTCCGCTGCTGATCTCAAGGCCCTCCAAAGGGTGGTGAAGACAGCGGAGCGCATCATTGGCTGCCACCTCCCCTCTGTGCGAGGCATCTACCACACACGATGCCTTAGGAAAGCACGGAAAATCATAAAAGACTACAGCCACCCAGGCTATGGACTGTTCTCACTGCCGTCTGGTAGACGTTACCGGAGCATCCGGGCACAGACTACCAGACTCACTAAAAAAAATCCCCAGGCCATCAGGCTTCTCCACCAACAACATTAGTGATCACATTGATCACATTGAACACTTGATCACCCTAATGTATGCTCTAGTCACTCCCTATGTACATTAACTGTACATCACCACAGTTGAATGTACATATCCATTGGTACTCCTTCACTTTATGTTTATCATATTTTATACTCTCTATATTCCACATATTTTCTGGCTCTCGAATTGCTGTTAATGTTTGACTGTATATTTTTGCTACTCTTGCCCTGATTTGTGATCCCTTTAACTATTCATATTTGGTATGCCTAACACGTAGCTGTTACTTGCTATGTCTTAAGGATTTCACTGCTCAGAATGACCTTATGTTGTCCTGTGCACTTGATTAATATCACCACAATAATGTACTTATCCACCGGCACTCCTTCACTCTTATATTTATAATATTAATACTCTTATTCTTAGTCTATATATACATTTTTGCTACTCTTGCCTTTAGTTGTAATCCTTTAACTATTAATAATCTTCTTTTTTTAAATGATTTTCTACATGCCACTATGTAGTTGTTGCTTGCCATGTCATAAGAATTTCACTGCTCAGAATGACCTTCTGTTATACTGTGCACTTGATAAATAAAACTTTGACTTTGATTTTGACACAACAGTGATTGGGCTGATCTCCAAGAACGATGAGCTGAGGTGACACAACTGGTGAGCTGGTGCTAAGAGAACAACCTGCAACAATGCAAAGACCAAGGAGCTAATTGTGGATTTCAGGAAGTCCCGAGCTGACTAGCACACTGCAATCTACACCAACGGGGAAAGAGTGTCGAGCTTCAGGTTCCTCTGTATCCACATCACAGAAGACCTCACTTGGTCCACTAACACCACCACACTTGTTAAGAAGGCACAACAAAGGCTGTTGTATCAGCTGCACAGCAGCCGACAGGAAAGCACTCCAGCGTGTCACTTCCAGAGCACAGAAGGTCATCGGGACACAGCTCCCAGCCCTGGAGGATGTCTACAACTCACGCTGCCTAAAGACAGCGGTCAACATCTGCAAGGACGTCACACATCCACACCATCGCCTGTTTGAGCCTCTACCATCTGGCAGGCGCTACAAGGCCTTCTCCGCTCGCAACTCCAGGTTGAGGAACAGTTTTATCCCCAGAGCCATAGCTGCTCTGAACCAGTCCTCTATAAATACACAGATCATGTTTGCATGGACTGTGCCCACCTGTGCTGCCTTCTCTCTCTCTCTGTCTTGCCTCTTGTCAATGCATTGTATGTGTGATGTGAGTGGCAAACTCAATTTCGTTGTACGTGTACAATGACAATCAAGGAAATCTAATCTAATCTAATCATCAAAGCTGGCGACGTTTAGAGTGACCGTCTTGTTTCATACCGCCTGAGAGGAGAGGTCATGTGACTTCTGTCCCTGGTGTGGAGGTGCGTCACTTCGGGTCCCTGTGTGGAGGTGCGTCACTTCGGGTCCCTGTGTGGAGGTGCGTCACTTCGGGTCCCTGTGTGGAGGGGCCTCCTGGTGGAGGCTGCACCGTGCTTGCAGTTAGACCCTTCTCCCTCCTCGATCACGCCCTGACACACATGCACTGGGCGCTTAATGAGTTGAAGCATTTGCAAGGGCACATGTGGATGACAATCTGATACAGACGTGCAGAAATAAAATGGAAGTGTGGCAAGTAGCAATTGTGTGACACAGTGCACACAGAAAAAGGGTTCTGTTAGCTCAGCAGACATGCCATGTATTTGTGATGCAGGTTCGAATCCAGTTCACAACCTTTACACATCACATCCCCTCTCTCACTTTCAATCTTTCTTGTCTATCTCCACTCAATTTCCTTAATCAATAGTTGTTAACCATAACAAATAATCATAGATTCATTGATAACATAAAAGCTAAATATATATACGATATACAGAATACAAAGTGCATGCTATATTCCTCAATCAAAGATTTCTTGTAACATTTGAGAAACGGGCATTCTTGTAACATAACAAAAATAGAATGTGAAGGCATGTAGACTAACAGGGGGGATTTAGAAACATTAAAAATGATAAATATTTCAACACTGGACTACGTTTTGCCTGCTTAATTTTTGTGTCTTCTAGTCTAGGCTAAACTTTGCGGCCTCATTACACTTGGCTAAGTTTGGCGCCCTCGCGTTTCACACAAAAACTTCCATTGATACAATTACAACAAGACCGCAGATTGTTCAGTTAATTGTTTAATTTGAAATCATATAAATTACATTATTATTGGCAATTAAATTCCAATGAGTCATTACCATCATCATGCATGTAAAGCACTATAGCCCCTTGGGATTTATTAGCATAATAAAAATGTGTTAACTTTATTTACCCCATGAATTAACTTTTTTGTTTTCTTTCTCGTTATTTTCTCTGCTCAGGGACATATTCCACTCCCTCATTCCATATGGCATATTACCCTGACAACACCTCCCTGTGCTGTGTTTATGTCAGTACAAATTCTGATGCCTGCCACTGCAGAATTGGTATGCAAGGCCCTTGCTTAGAATGACGACCAGCTGCAGTAGTTGAATATTGATAATAATACCATGCAGGTTCAGATCAGATGGAATAGACTTGCAGGCCAAGATGCCAATAGAGCCGATTGTTGAAACACTGAACTGGGAGTGATTGGAGTCTTGTTTGTTATCTTACTAGCTGTGACATATAGCAGCCACATTCATACCGATCTGTTGAGAGCAGATAGGAGTCTGTCCTTTTCAAGTGCAATAGGCATGACAAGCTCATATGGTATGAATATGGATCATGTAGTTGGCTAACCTGCCCTTGATGATTGTGATATTTAAAAGCAGAGCAGGGAAGATACGTCTGCTAGAACCTCATTGTAAAGCTTGTCAAAAGGTGGATATTGGAGTGATGAACAAAAGATTAACAAAACAATGATCAATTAACATTTAATGAGATTCCTGATGGCCTTAAATAAAATGTGTAGGCATGAAAGTATAGCTGAACAAACTGTACGTATAGCTGTGTTTTTGAGGATAGAATAATGTGTGGATTTGAAATATTGACTGATGACAACATGAGATTTGTTTAATCCAGCTTATTCTTCCACCTATATGCTCAGTTCCCTGCTCAACACACAACCACTCAACCATTACAGATTTTGCAAATTTGAATAATATAGAGGGGACATATGTGAATAATATACAATAGAAATGAACTGACCTTACATACTCTATTTTGTAAGGCAGTGCTGGTTTGGTCATTCCACAGTCTACAAGACTGACAAGATCCAAGCCAAGTGTTCCTTTTAAAACACTTTCTAAATCATACTTTCTTAGGTTCACTTTTAATTTTGTAAGTGCTCTATAGGTTATTATATAACAGTTGAGGTAACCGATTACATTTTGAAAGTATCTGTCCTAACCCTGGGTGCAATGAGTGCTTATCTAGAGAGCTGAATCAGGTTTTGCTGTGCTGGGGCAAGAACAAAAGCCAGCCACTTATTTTTATCTCAACAACCTCAGCTGATGTGACCTGTTTTACATTTTTAGCGTTTGATGTCAGCAGGAGTTTAATAGGAAAATGCAACTGCAATGAGAAGGGGAAACTTTACAAAATGCAAGGTTAAAATTAGACAAACAATTGCCATAGGCAAGCCAAACAATTTACATGGGACCCAGCTCCAGAATTAATTGGCAATTAATTCACTGCCAAGCTCATTACTTGCACAAAATGTGTTTTGGAACACATTCATGTTTTTGATAAGCCAGGTATACATAATACCTGGCTTATCAAAAACATTAATGATTATCCATGAGGCAGGATTCTGTTAATTGTGCTAATTGTGATTATGCTAATACTTTGTTCTCTATGGGTGTGCCCATCAAGAAAGATGAACACCTTGTTTAGATCCACATGTATGACCTGAAGGCAGGCAGTTTGATTAGTCTTAAAACATTTGTGTCATTTCTGCCTTGATGAATATCTGCAAAAACATGATGAAGAGCCAAAAAAAAAGACATATTTAATTATTATCATTATTAGTAGTAGTAGTAGTAGTCATAACAGTAGTATTGCTGTTATTGAAAATGTGCATGAATAACTTTCTCTAGGTTACCATGGGACAAAACAGATTTTGAGGGGTGGTCTATAGAAACGGGTGGTCTATTGTATTGTGTAAGAGTCACTGTCAAGCCTAAAACAGTTCAGCTTGACAATTTCCCTACATCTGCGCTCAAAAGAGGGTTGTCACTTTAAGAAGGCCTGCCTCAGTTCTGTGGAATACTCTGGAATGTGTCGGGAATACTCCAAAATATTTTTGATCTAAAAAACAAAAGTCATGATTTAAGTGTGATTTCTCTAAATCTTACAGAAAAATGAGTGTGGGGATTGGCCTATTTTTCTGCAGATGAAGGGATCATGACTTGAGGAGGGGTTCAATTATGTCATGTTTAAAACCAGAAGAAAAGGTGCCAGCGGCCACAGATCTGTTAATAACAATACTGGACTAATGTGCCAGTGACCTGTTGCAGGCCATTCGAATATGGATGAAAGTTAAGGCAGAGCATTGTTTATTGCAGTGCCCTCTCAGTTCAGTTACCATAAATGAACACGCACCACTGCTCTTTTGGACACACTGTTATAACACAAACGGGCAACACAGCTTCTTCAAGCTTCACCAACTGAACGAGCAGGGGACACATATAGGGACGTTAATGGGATTGGAGTTTCAGTTAAACAAACATTTATCAGAGGCAGAGCTGCTCTGGAGACAGATAATAATCTCATTGGTTGATTGAAACCTGACCTTCCAAGTTCAAACTAGCCATACTAGCCAGTAGCTACCGTATCTAGGTAAGCTAGTTAGCCTGCTGACCTTCCAAGATCATGAATGCCACGTGCATGAATGAATGGAAAAATAACTCATTACCATTTATATTTAGGGTCCTGAGCACTGTTTTTCTGCTTCTTCTTTTTACATTTGAGACTTTTTGCCGCCAAAATGTGTGCAGCAAACTCTGTCTATCTTACTTCCCACTATTGGACATAATGGGATTTTTTTTTTTTATAATGTACACAAATAATCTTTAAGATTATTTGATGATAATCACTTTGAATTGCTATTAGTGTTGTAGTTGGCCTTTCCAAGCTCCAACGAAACCATCAACGTAACACGAGACCCTCTGGAACAGCCAATTCTGCACAGTCCACTAGACCAGTAGCGCTGAACTCAATTCGACAGAGCCTCCCGTTGTGAAAACTAAAGTGAAACTTACAATTATAGAATTTGAAAATGGTTCCAAACAACTCAGCTCGGTAGAGTTCATCCAATTAGGTGTGACCTGTTTACTGCTTGTGAGTCATTGGAAATATCAGGACGAAAAAGTCACTATAATGCTAAAAGGTCAGAATTATAATACCTGCAACTTTTGCTATGTTAGAAAGAGTAATGTTATGCCGTGCTGTCTTTATACAAATGGCAATTTGCTTCTGTTGGTGGGAACTATTGTGTCAGCGCTGGCAGCACCATTTTACTTTTCATTTATCTTCAATCAGATCTTTACATATTTATGGAAACGTATATAGTTTTGGCAGATGGGAATATGAAAACCCATTAAAACGTAGAAAATCAAGGCTGCATACTTGTGAAAGGAAAACTGTCATGAAGCTCTCCTGTCATGTATACATGTTTTATGTAAATGTAAATGAGTTACTGAGCATAGGCTTAAATACTGTTTTATTATAGTTGTCATCTGCTCTTGACATATTTGAAGTCTTCTTGCACAGACAGACTCTTGTTTGAACACTGATGTGGGTATTATGTGGAATGGAACGGATGTCAGGTCGAGTGTGTTGCACTCTCAGCTTCACCACCAGGTGAGGTTGAGGTGAGCCTGAATCCAGTCCCATGAAAGCTCCTTTTTGCTTTTACTTGTATTCACTCATTAACTATGACTTTTTCAAATTCACACTAGTGTCTTCTTAAAAATCTTCTTACAAACTTCGTAATACCAACCCTAAGAAAGAGCCCAGCTGGATTCATGAACGCGTGGAACGCTTAACCCTCCAAACTGTTCTCAGCTGCACTCCCCCAAATGAGGAATGATTCTTACATTTAATGTGTGTTCTCATACACCTGAATTTGCATATAGAAACGCCCAGCCAGCTCCTTATAAGGGCATGCAACCATAGGACTGTGTGCACACAGAAGGTTTTATTTGTCCCATGCAACATCATACCAGTAAGATGAGCACTGGCTCTTACAATGTGCACACTAAGCATGGTTAAAAAAGAAAATAACAATAGAGAACAAGACTATTAATACTAGGGTGACCAAACGTCATCTTTTACCCGAACTTTTAGTTCCATAAGTGTAATGTTACGCATCGACACAGGCGCCAAACCAGTTTGTTTTAAACTATTCTGTAATTCCATTGATTGTTGCTCAGTTAGATCTAGTTGGCTCATTTTCTGTAAAGTCCTTTGAGACATGCTTGTGATAAAGGGCTGTATAAACAAATTACCTTGAATTTGTATTGCACATCGCACTTCGTGAGTCTCTCCTTCTCACTGAGCGCTCACGTTGAATACAATGCCAAGTTGTTCATTGTCTGTTGAGTCACTTCTTTTAGTGCAATACAATGGGATGTGCTGAGAGCAGATTAAATTGTACAGTTGAGTTAAATACATGAGTCGGCTCTACTTGTGGATCTTGATAGGTCCTATCTATATTATATAGGCCCATATGATATATTTTAGTTATAGATATTCACATGTTTATTTACAGAATGTAGATGTGTCCATTATATTCCACTTTGTCTATATCCACGCAATTTAGTTTAGTGCTTATTTATTTATTCATTCACTGCCATTTGCAGTGTTCGTGTAGTGTTTTTGTTTATTTTGTCACGATGCCTCGTAGAATCATGACTATAAATGTGAAACGTAATTTAATGATACAAATATTGTCGCATTTATTATTATTATAATTATTCTAATCCGAGGAGTACTCGATACCTGGGCGCCCAAGGTCCTTCTCAGGGAAACCATCAACGGTCATGATATGAATAGAGAAATTCACATGGTTAACAAGGAAACATGAGCGAACACAAAAATTAGCCATTTATTTGGGCTGGATCCTGGCTGGTAAGACGCATCCATCGTGGTTTGCAGTAGGCATACTACGGTAATTCAATTGCCGTTTCTATGTTGTGTTGGTGATTAATATTCATGAGGTGTGAGAAAACAAATAGTCATTCATTGATATAGTAAGTGGTTCTGGGGGGGGATTACTTTTCTGTGATTCTTGGTTAACGTTAGATATAATTTAAACTAAGCTGGTCCTATAGGCGTTTGATTGTGGACAGAGTAAATACATGGGGGTGTAACTAATCTCCTGTGACTCTCATTAACAGTGAAGTCTATTAGATATTCTAATGAAGTCAGTGGCTCTGCTTGACAGGCTACTCTGCTTTAGTTATTCTACCGTTAAAGCACCCAGTGATGCATAACTAAACAAAGGCAGACAAATGATGCCAGAGCCCTTTTTTAATTAAATCACAGTGCTGGATCTCTGTTCTTTTGTTACCACACAGGGGAAGAGTAGAATGAGGCGTGTAAGACAAACATGCCTCTGATATTGTTTGTGGCTCCTTTCCTAATAGCACCCGCCTCCTCCAGCGTCACATATCGACAGACGCTCTGACGGCAGCTCTCGATATGCTCCCTCTTGGTGGAAATGTAGAGCCAGCGATGTGTGTATGCCATACACACACGCGGTCCGGCACCTTCCTAAAGCTTAGTTTCCCTGCCTTTGGAAACGATGACAGAAAGGGGGACACTAAAGCTCTGCAGGCCCATCTGCTTTCTCCCCTGTCTCCCTGATGTGTTTATCGGGTGCTGTCGCGGAGCAAAACTCCAAATCAATAACGCAATTAGTACATCCCAGCCCCTGACTCTCACCAAGGAAGATTTATTGGTTGCGACAGCAGTCGGGGCGCAGAGGGACCTCATCATTTCCACACGGCTGACTGCATACTGCAAGTCCAAGGGCGTGATACCATCAGAGGGCACAGCCATGCCACCTGAGCGGGTCTGGGATGTTACGGTTCGTTCCCATTTTTGCATGACAGACATGTCCAACCTTCTTGACACGTCTTCACTACTAACCCTCCACCTCTGGCAGCTCCACTTTGGATTGGCAGATTATTCTTAACCAGTAGTGATCTGTCGGTGTTTATTCAAATATATCTTCATTCTCAAATGATAAAAAGGAGTTCCAAGGCACTCTTCAGGCAAAAGGCCTTTATTTCCTGGCTAGTTTTTTTTTTTTTTAATCAAAAATTGATCCAGCCGTAGGGTTCATATCACGCCCATACTGGCCACCCTTCACTGGCTACCTGTGAAATTCAGGATCGACTTCAAAATGATGCTGATTACTTACGAAGTGCTTCATGAACAAGCCCCTCTTTATATTAGTGAACTCCTGTCCCATCATTGTACTGGCAGGA
>OMOT01039666.1:0-14155 GCA_900312575.1 Acanthochaenus luetkenii | reverse complement strand
TGAATCGCGTTCTTCTGTTACTCTTCGTACAAGACCAGTGGCCTCCTGTGTCACAGACTGGATAACGGCATGTTCCAACATCATTGTGTCTGCCACAGCGCTGCACTCATCCTATCAGCTCTTCAACGTAGGTCGATTCAGATTGTTGGCAGATCCTTCAACACATAGACAATGTTTCCGTTGTCATGTTTTAATTATAATTCATTTTGTTCGGCTTCCTGATTGGTTTGAGCTTTTTCCTATTGAATATTCTGGAGCTAAAACTGCACTTATTTGGATATGTTATTTATGCTAAATATGGCACTGAGCCTATAGTGTTTGTTTTGGTACTGCTAATGCATTTCCTGCTTCGCCTCTCTGTAGGATCACAGGGCTCCTTCGTTGGGTCTGTTCCTGCTTGGGCTGTCCACAGGTCTTTGCATTCTGCGTCCCTCAAGCTCATACCTGACCTCCCTCCAGAACGAAGCACAATGGGCCAGCGAGGTTCTGGCTCCGTCCCTGGTGTCCTTTGGTTTTCCTGTGGCTCAGTGAAGACCACAACACAGCCCATATTCTCCTGTGCGGCTCCTGCCTCCTCGTGGGACTTCGTGATTAGCTGGCAGCGGATGCACTGACACTGATGACGCGCTGCCTGGCCCTGTCATCCCTGTCCTGCTCCCTGACGGTGTGCCTGTTTGCCGGTAATGCTTTAGGGTCCCTTGGCAGCGTGGCCCCCAGCCTCCCATTGCTTGTGGCTCCCAGGGTTGGAGCCGAGGCTTTTGCCCCACTCGTCTCTCCGGCTGCCACTGAGGGGCTTATGGAGTGGCTTTTGAAAGGGTCCATATCTGTAGGCTGCTGGGCCTCCACGCAGGCCCTGAGCACGTTTCTGTTGGAAGTGAGGGTATGGGGCTGACTGACCGATGTAGCGTAAGCATTTCATAAATCAATAGAGACCATGATCTATGTTAAGTTATGCACCGTGTCAACAGCTACTAACAGACACAAAGTCTGAAATGTAATGTGTCTAACTTGACTCATACGTGAAGGAGATTTAACCCAGATGTTGATGTCAGTTTCTAAATTGGAGGTCACATGCACCAGAGGATGAGATACTTTTGTACAAGGACTGAATACAAGCCATTGTTAAGTGAACAAAGCAGTTTATTATCCAGGGAGCCCTACAATGGACATACGCTTGGTGCAGCTTATGAAGTACACATCTCGGGAAATATTACTGACGTAAGTACAGGAGTGTGTAATAAACTGTGATACATGAATTTGCAACACTTAAAAGCTGTATAGATTCAGGCTCATAATTGTAGTCTGTGTAGGCAGAATGCCTCAGTGTGTTGATTCCTGTTATGACACCTTATTTAAATGTCAATCTAAATTGTACATTAATATGTTTGCTATGTTGCACATTTACAACAAACTGACTGATCCTCCTAAACATGATGGAAGTGCCTCGGTGATATGTATTAGGCCATTTTGTTTGACTGTGGTGAAGCTGGCATGTGGCTAGTGTAATTTCCTATGTGCACATTTCCAAGAATGTCAGCAGCCTGTACTCACTTTAGGCCATTGACACATACTGTAGGACCCATCTCTCTGCTGATGGTTTTAGTGTGTGAATACGCCCTGGTTTCCAAAACAGCCAGTCACCTCAGACTCTGGATCCTGCTCATTCTGCAGCCTCAGCAGTGTTGCTGTCTAAATGTCTGCAGTGGCCCAGGCTCTTACCTCATGTGTCTATTGTACTTCATCACGAGTTCTTCCTTGATTCATTGTGGTTAAATGACTGTCTGTTTAATTTAACATCACTAAAATGAGGTGTTTATCATTTTGTTTGGTACATGGTGTATGTTTCCATTCGTCCTTGCAAGATGTTAATGTTCTTTAGAGAGAGTCTGATTGGACACTGCAGACTCTCTGTGTTCCAGGATTCAAGAGTCGTGAGCAACTGCCTCAGCACTTCTACTGCAGTACACAAGCATCCATGGCACTGCGTTCATGGAATGTTTTGAAAAAGCCAATGTTTTTTACTGTCCTTTTTTGTTAACAAACACTAAAACCTACGGTATATAAGTACATGGAACGTGAATAAATTACTATCGTTTTACCACATAAATCACTCCAATTATGTAACTTTACATTGCATTGCAAAAATCTCCTGGCTCATATGTTTGCAAATGCATAGACACCGGTTACTGATCCGTTCCATGTGAGTACGCATCAGATATGGAACCTGGCCCATCTCCCCCAGCTCTGGCCCAGGCTGCAGGTGTCGGTGTGAAGCCCCAAAACCAATCAATCTCCATATTTACCACTGCAGAGGATCAGGAAGCTGCACTGAGCATGCCCACTGCAGACGCAGCCTGTGGATGAAGCAGAGTGGAGAGGAAAAGGAGGGGAAAGGGGAGGAGAGAGCCTGAGAGGGAGTTACACAGGAGCTGCACAGTGCTGGGATGCTGTTGCAGCTCTGAGGACAAGGACCGCATGGGAGGATTTGTCATTGACAACACAGATGGGGTGTGAAAGGGGAATACAAATAGCTGAAATGTCAGATTGTCATCACCTAAGAAAGGAAGATATGTGATGGGTAAGGAGTAGGAGATACACCTATGATGGAGAGTGATGGTTAAACTGGGGGGGGGAATGTAAAAAAAGGAAAAGTCCTGTCGTAAGCAGACCGATACAGAGTCATACTAAATTGAGCTCGGAGTTTATTGTAGTCTGTTTAATATTCATTTAGATTTTGTCGTTATAATAGCAGGGTGAAAAATAGCAATTGCATTTTTTTCCCCTCTCCGTTTTTCTGCAGCGTGTGTGGAGGTGTGAGACCGTGACACTATCTCTGTGCTTATTCAGTTGAGCCGTCATTTACAGCGACTCTTGGACACGGTGGAGGAGATGTATGCCTTCTATTCCCTTTTAGTCTACATCTTCTACACCGTCTTTAAGAAGGAGGAGGAGGAAGCCTTGGCGGGGGCGTGTGGAGCTGCCTCAGAGGTAAGTCTAGCCACATCATGTCCGGTCTCAGGGGTCCCCTGTCAGGAAAATATTTTTTAAGGGAACATGCATGACTACAGTCTCCCTCAAAGAGGCTCTACACATTGGTACACTTGCCATGTGGTTGTGTGTATGACTGTGTTGTGTGATGTGTAAATATTGAGTCGATGTATCGCCGTCTCACCCTCATGTCTGTTGCTGTGCTCAGGAGCCAGGACATGTTTCCATGGAAACAGGGAGCAGGGGGAGAAATGGCCACACCCCCAAGATGGGAAAAAAGGCTTGTGCTAGGCTTAGTGATTCAAGTGAGTGTCCAACATAATGGCTGTAGAATTGAATGATATAATGTTATAATTGGTGAATGACTATATAGGTTCCCTCACGGTTTGTTGATGCAATTTATTGTCACTCAGGCAGTAGCAGCGACGGCGATGACCCGTCTCTGAGTGATGAGGATGAGGAAGAAGGCCCGGACATCCCAGCATGCACTCCTCTGGCTGCCTTTCTGTCTTTCAAGCAGGAGGCCGAGAAGAGGAGGGCCTCTCAAGTACAACTGGAAACAACAGGAAAGGTAGCGAAGCAGTTTCATCAACGTGACTGAACATCCCACCTGACCGGAGGTTCTGCCGTATCACTGAACTTTGAATGTGTGTATGCTACAGTGTGCAAACCCATACTTCTTTCTTGCCCAGCTGACAGAGTCTCCCTTGGTGGCGGTGATGTCCCACTTGCTGACTTTTCTGGAGCAGTACTCCCACTTCCAGCAGCTGCAGCAGCAAGCCGACCAGTACCGGGTCCAGCTGAAGAGGCACCGCGTCCAGCACCGCCGCCAGATGAAGGCCCTGCGAGCCTCCTACCGCCAGCGCCTCAGGGACAAGAACAGCATCATCAGCAGCCTGGAGGAGGCCATCAGCCAGCAGCATACCCCCAGCCCACTGAGCGAGGGTGAGGGAGGGAGGGAGGAGGGGGAAGAGAGAGAAAGAGGGGCTGGGGGAGGGGGAATTGGATTTACATCTCCAGGCGGTGGGCTTGAGGATGATGATGATGAAACGGAGAGGGGAGAGGTAGAGGGCATAGAGCTATTGCATTAACAGCACAGCTACTCTATAAGCAACAGGCCAGGAAAGAGGGAGATGTGACATGGAAGTAGAGAGAAGGGGTGAAAGGCTGGTGGAGAACAGGAGCAGAGAATGGCACAAGGGATGTGTGATATAAGGCCTCAGACTGAGATCATGTGAGGGATGGAGGAAGAGGGATTAAGGAGTGCTATGAAAAAAGGAAGCCGCTCCTATGTGGTATTATTCGGTGTATATCCAATGTATTATGCATTATAAATGTTTTGTTTTTTTGTAGACAATGTATTACATGATATAATGCAGTGTGCCATGATGTGGTGGTTTCACTGTTGGCCCATCTGGGTTGGGAACAGGATTTTGTGAACCGGGGACATGCGGCGTACCTTTTTAGTGGAGGGGGGGGAGTAATCAGCAGAAGCGCAGACTGATTCGATTGATGAGGTTGTCGGTTTAAATCAAGTTGGTGTTGGCGATGACATCCAGGCATCCGGACTCAAGCTGTACAGCTGTGACTGACCTCAACGCTTTAGATGTTGGTGTCTGCTGTGGTTCAGATTTGACCAGATGGTCCTTTGAGCTCAGGGCAGGAGGGCAGACCCATCAACGCCACTCTGTTACGTCACTTTGCCGTGTTGTGTGTGTGTGTATGTTTACGTGTATGCATGTTAACAAGTGTGTGTGACATGGAGGACTCCATGAAGCTGTACGTAGACTCCTGTCCTTACGTCGAGCGATATAGCCTCAGAGAAATATGATAACCAGACACGGTTATAGGCAGCTCTTACGCGAAGGACCTCAGGCACACACCGCCTCTCATTAGACGTAGGATAGAGATACACGGTTATGTATGTGGCACTTGGCCAGTGACTCTGTGGCCCTCTTGCCATAAATAAAACATCCGTGAGAGTGCTGCTCTCTTCCCCGCAAATGCACTTACAAGGTCTGGCACGTGCTAGCCTCCACGTGTGCTCGTGTGGGACTATAAATAGCCCCGGGGACCACGTCCCAGTGTTATGGGGCGAAGACTGTTCGGTCTGTTTGCTTACCGTGATGTGATGTGCACGTCTGAGTGTTGGAGCGTCGCTTTGCCTCTTCGATGTGCCGTATGGAGCCGGTGCGTTATTCTCCAACACTGGTACCATCGGTTTTATTGTGGTCTTCTATTCCGTGTATGATCTGTTAGAATGAATGGCTGACGCTCCATTCAGTGGCCATTCAGCCAGAATGTATTGTAACAAACTCTACCACTTCACAACTAGTTTAAATTATTACATTAAATTAATCTACATCGTCTGTTTTTCAGATGGAGGAAAGACGTTTTCTTGCACTGTTTTAAATTTCAAAGGGCTACCCCAGTTCCTCTGTAGACTGTGAAAGCTAATATCCCCCCTCACGTTTCCCGCGGCTCTGATGCACAGATGTAGCCTCTCCTCCACCTCTGTAGCCCTAGTATCACCAGACTCCATCTCCTCCTGCACCATTGTGACACAGCAAACCTGACATGGCTCGTTGATGTAATTAGCATGAAAATCCAGCGTGACAGAGCCGGATAAATCATTGCGAGGGAAGAAACGGATTAAGATGTTGCTCAGGTCTCTCTGGATTTCCGTTGGAACATTAGAGGGGTTTAGCGGGTCATTGCTGCTTGTAGATGTGAATCTTGGTCCTCCACTTGGTCACGGCTGCACGCGAGAAGCTGCAGTAATGTTGCTCTGGGGACTTGAGAAAGGGAACACGGCAACACTGATGTTAGATTCACTGCGACGCCAACTACATGGTGTGTGTAAGAGCTCCGTCATTAATATTAACTCATGCCAGCCTTCAAGCGTACTGTGGTATTTAATCTGAACTGAAGAGGCCTACTACATATAGAAAACAGGTCAAAGGATGTTCAAAGGATGTAGGCTGACACTATTTGTGGGTGGCCTAATATGAAAATGAGTCCAGAAATGACATATGAAATATGATTAAGGTTATTCTGCTGACTCTGCTGGTGATGGTGTCACTGGTACTGATGATGATGATGATGCAGGAGGTTGATGATACTGTTTTTCTTTTTAAATGTCCCCTAGGTGAGTCTAGTGGCGAGTCAGGGACACAAGCTGGGGTTCACAGGCTGGTGGAGTCTCTGTATGGCCTGCAAGGTGAGAGGAGTAAACTGAGAGCAGAGCTCCGCCTGCTGCACTCTCAGCTGGAGCGGAAGGAGCAAGACCGACACTCGCGCATGCAGGCCTTCCAACAGCAGGTACAATGTTGCATGTGAAGAGTTTCATTCCAAAACGCTATATATTCCTAAAAAAGAAAATCTCTTAAGGTGGCTCATAACTTTAATGGTAATTCATAATATGCTTTATTTTCATGCCAACAATGATTTGGCAAGAGAAGATGTCAACTTTGTCAAATGATGGATATCTCATTCTGAACACATCTCCTCATACAAGGAAATGCAAAACACAGAATTACATTACTTAATCATTGCATTACAAATGATGGAGAGAGAACGATGGAATGAAATTGTGAGTTGAACTGTGGCGGTAAACTTTGAAACTTTCTAATTTCTTGCACAGATCGACGAGCTCAAGGGTCACATTGAGGAGCGCGAGGAGGAGCTGTCCAGATTGAGAACCGCCTCTGTAAGCACTGCACACTATTAGTTTCATTCGTTTGTCAGGGCACTTTCGATGTGCAAGTACTTTTCACTTTTCAAGTCATCGGCAAAACTGCCACAATGCACTTCCACACCCAAGTTCTCCCACCGAACGAAATGCAGCGCTGTGAAAAGGCCAGAGGAGGGTCAGCATGTCCTGTACTGCACCTGAATTGTAAATTCATGGGGAAGCAACACTTGCTTATGAATATATACTGTACATACAGTATATATATATATAAGTATTCACATTTAGGTTTTGATGCGTCTCTCTGAACTAATTCTTACGCTATATTTCCTCAGGGAGCCACAGACTCAGAGAAACGGGTGCTGTGTCTGTCGGCGGAGAACGAGAGCCTCAAACAGAGCCTGAGTGTTACCCAGGGCCTCCTGCAGCAGCTGTCAGCCATCCCTTCCCAGTCCAGCTCCATGCTCATCAAGGTGAGACGCACCAGCACCACTGAAATGATGATGACATGCTCCCAAGGCCCGCACTACCGACTGCAAATAGAAACACCAGCATACTATCGTAATTTGTATTGATTTGCCTCCTCTACTAGGAGAACGAGAACCTCCGGAGCAGAGTGCAGCAGCTAGAGATCTCCCTACAACAGCGCGCTGAACAGCTGTCGCAACTGGAGCGACACAGTGAACAAAGCGAGTGGAGGAGAGGAGAGGAGCTGAGGAAACGAGAGGAAAGAGTGAGGGAGCTGCAGCTGGAGTTGGATAGAGAGAGAGGCAGGGAGCCAGTGGTGAAGGTAAATATCCGCCTGAGCTTTTGAAGTGGGTTTGAATAGTGGTGCAACTTTTGAGCTGTCAATTCGATCATATAACAGCTTTTGATCATATAACAGCTTTTGATCATTTAACAGCTTTTTGAGGCAATTGAGTTTGGGTAAGAATTGTTAACTGGGATAAAAAGGAACATGGATCATTAAGTTACCCGTGCACATCGCCTCTTCTTGATGTAGTCCCATGTATCATGGCTTTTAGAATTGATGACCCTAATTAGCCGTTTCTTCTCTCCCAGTATGTCACCCAGACTGTGGAGGTGGAGTCACCTGCCACGGTGAAGCAGCTGGCTAAGGCCAGACACCGGAATGATCTGTTGTCCGAAAAGCTGTCCAGTCAGAACGAGCGGTGCAAACAGTTGGAGGAACAAATCAGGAAGTCAGATGAATACAGCTGTAATCTGCAGCACAAGGTATCGAGAGTCAGAATCTGGTATAGCAGTGTTTGTGTTTCTCTCTTGGTTAGGGATAAGTGGATGTATGTAATCCAAAACTTTGTGCAGTGGAAAACTTCTTCTTGCATTATCGGCTACACAGCCACCAGTTTAGCGTGTATCCTTATCTATCAGATGTGCCTTGGAATGTACATACACACCCACACACAGGCAGATAAAGGAGGGGACACGTATGAACAAACCGCTTATGCCAACACTACTCACGTTCTGTCATGATAAATTGGCTTCATTGACCACCTGGATCAATCGAATTGACAGATTAACTAATTATAGCGCTGAACCTTCACAGATCGCGGCATACGAGCGAGAGATCGGTAAACTGAGAGAGGAACTGTTGAAGGAGATTGGTCACTTGGAGGAGAGGAAGGAGGAAGCTGTGAAGGCAGCAGCCACCTGCTCAGCAGAACACTTCCAGAGCCTGCAGGACCAGTTCTTCAGTGAGTTACGCCAAATAATTAAAGGTCCAGTGCAATGAGAATTGCATTTTTCAATATATATTTTAACAAAGGACCTGTTAATGTAAAGCTACCCAAATTATTATTGCTGTCGGCATCGTGGAAATGTGATTAACGTGCCGTAGTCTGTCAGACAATAGCCAGCCAGCTACTTGCCAAACTAGCCAATGTCACACACAATCACACAAAGTTCACACACTGGATATTTGTTCCCCAAATATTGGCATGGTACAGTCATAGGGAAGGTTAGGTTCTCACTCAGTTCTACAAGCTTTGTGCTCTCTAATGATCAACAACTGGAAAAAAAATTATGGTCAAACTTTTCCTGACTGAGTTGAAATCATTGCACTGGATCTTAAAACCCTCAAAGAAACCGATCTTTGTTTCTGCACTCAGACAATAAAGAGGAATAAAGAAAAAACATGTCTTGGTATAGTGCAACATATGAAGCTGAAGCTGTATTTGAACATGATGCTACATGAGTTTCTATTCTGGGCAGGCTTGCAGAAGCGTCTGACAGCACTCCCTCCAACCCTGCGCTCCATGAAGACAGACTATGCCAGCCTGAGGAGCCAGGTCCGAAACTTCTCAGACTTCTATGGAGCAGCAGTCAGCGAGGCCAAGAAGCAGGTCAGAACCTCAACGTTGCTTCCTGTCTTGGTCCCCTGTATTTAAGGGAATGACAAATCTGTAGTAACACAAACGGCACAAGCAATGTTACCCGAGAGTTTTCGCTGTCTCGATGGCAGATTTCCGCAGCCATCGGTGAGATGTCCGAGGCAAACAAAGATCTTCTGGAGAAATATAGGAAGGAGGTTGCATTACGCAGGAAGTACCACGAGCAGCTGGTGGAGCTGAAAGGTATGGAGAAGAGAGGAGATGAAATCCGTTGTCATATATACGGTACATCAACTCCGTGCCATTAACTGAACCAGCGACCGGGCCCCTCTGTTTCCAGGCAACATCCGTGTGCTGTGTCGTGTGAAGCCTGTGCTGAAGGAGGACCAACATGAGGAGGGCCAGTCTGTGGCGGTGACGACAGACCCCAACAACGAGTCCTCCCTCACTGTGATGAGCAAGGGAAAGGGGCGCGTCTTTGAACTGGACATGGTCTTCCACCCTCATGCCACACAAGAAGAGGTACTGGAATCGAACAGCGTATTGAGATAATAATATCGTTACGTTCATGTCGGTAACCAGAACTCTTAACCTTTTGTTTATTGCCATCAGGTCTTTCAGGAGATTGAGCCTCTTGTGACCTCCTGCATTGATGGCTATCATGTCTGCATATTTGCCTATGGACAGACCGGCTCTGGGAAGACCTACACCATGGAGGTATGAAGAAATTATTTGTATTAAATGAAATTGGTTGATCTATAGTGTATCATCTTAACTCCATCCACTTTGATTTCCAGGGCAGTGCGGAGAACCCAGGCATCAACCAGCGAGCCCTGAAACACCTCTTCAGTGAGATCGAGGACAGGAAGGACATGTGGTCTTACACTGTCACCGTCAGCTCTGTGGAGGTCTACAACGAGGTGCTAAGGTGTGGGGCGCTTTCGTTTGGATGACGTTTTAGCGTAGTGTCTACGTTTATAGCTACCGGACAGTGGTTGTTTGTTTGAGTTGTGTCTTACAGAGACCTGCTCAGTAAGGATGGGGACAAACTGGACATAAAGATCAACCCGGACGGAACTGGACAGCTGCATGTGCCAGGCCTCAGGGTCATCGAGGTCAAGAGCTTTCAGCACATCAAGAAGGTGATAGATGTTTGCCCACTGTGTTTTAAACAATCCACACTAGAGTGATATAATGACTTATTGATCACTATAACAGCAATCGTTAAATGTATGCCGATTATTCTTGTGTTTGTCTAGATTTTAGCCACGGCCCGTCGGAACAGGATCACCTTCGGCACTCAGATGAACCAGCACAGCTCCCGCTCCCATGCTCTGCTCTGCATTACTGTACTGGGCACTGATCTGGCCAGCGGGGCCAAAACCACAGGTCAGTCACGCATACATGGTCTCTTTCTACAAGGAAGGGCCCCTTTTTAAAAGTGGAGTGGGCAGTCTACCAGTCCTTTCTGACAGGATTTGATCCTATGCCAGCAGGGGCACATGTGGGTCCAGAGATGAGGGTCACACCATCTCACCGTCACTGGGAACTTCCCTTTCTTTTCTCAGGTAAATTGAACTTGGTGGATCTGGCTGGCTCAGAGAGGGTATGGAAGTCTGGTGCAGAGGGAGAAAGGCTGAAGGAGGCCCAGAATATCAACCGCTCCCTGCTGGCACTAGGGGATGTCATCCAGGCACTGAGGGGCCGGCAGACCCACATCCCTTTCAGGAACTCCCGCCTTACATACCTATTACAAGACTCCCTCGGCAAAGGCAACAAGACTGCCATGGTGGTGCAGGTAAGTTTAGCGCTCAAACAAATAGAGATGCATAACCTTCTGGTATAACATTTTACAGTAAATTATTTCTAAACGTTTTTATTGATTCTTGTTTTGACCCTTATTTTGTTTCAATTTGTGTACTCAAGGTCTCTGCTCTGGAGAGTAACGTGGGAGAGACGTTGTGCTCGCTGAAGTTTGCCCAGAGGGTGTGCAAGGTGGAACTGGGTCCTGCAGCCAGGAAGATTGAATCTGGTGGAGGACAGTGCGACTCACAGACTTGAATCAGCCACTTCCTGTTCCCAACGATCACCATTACTCCATGGACGCACACATAGCCAACCAAAACCAGCCAGCGATTAACACCCGCCCTGCCAACCAGTCATAAAGCTACCAGCTGAATTAAAGCAATCCTGCTCAAGTCCTGCTATAATGATGGAGGTCTGTGAGGCATCTGGATTGCCATTCCAAAATGGGCATGATTGACATTAAGCATTGAGAATATTGGAGTCCTCCTGGCCAAATAATAGCCCTTTATCATTAGCTAATCTGCATGCAGCCGTATTTATTCTTCCACACTGAGTGCCAAGACAACCTCTGCCTCACCCATGGCCTAACATTTAATGCTTCCTTGAACCACAATAACTGCTTTACTTTTATTGAAATAACATAATCCAGGAATTATATCAGTCCTCACTGACCATAACAATGCTTAAAACAGCTTTTTGTTTAAATCGGTTCAGCAGGAAGCCAGTGCCACAATATGAACACTTCAGTTTGTGCTTTTGCAGTATTAATCATCTTGCTATGTCTGTGGTTTGTGAGCTTCAACTCCACTATCGTATATTTTGGAAGGTTGATTGTTGCGTAGCGAGAGTATACGCTTAACCATTTCATTGACACGTAGGCCACATACATTTTGTGTAGTTTTTGTGAAGTTCAGAGTAATGACTGAATGTTTTCTCTTTCTCTATTAAGAGCCTTGGTAATTTGCCTTTTGAGAAAAGAGGAAAGCTGTTAAATGAGCTGGTGGCCTTGTGTTAGTGGTAATATCCTCCTTAATGGGGAGACAGTTTGGGCCTGTGGACAGAGGATGCACTTTATTGTGAAAGAGTAGTGTACGTTTTTTTTTGGAACAGCTATTTAGGTGCTTACAATAGATATCACAAGTGAATATCGTACCAAAAACAGCGTCATCTGTTCATCATTGTTGTTGTTTCTCTATCATCTAAATCTGGTCAACTATTGGATCAAAGTTAACTTTTGATTCACTAGAGGAGCAATAAATTATTGTTGCAGTAACTACTATGAGTGTATTAGGTATATATAGGAATTCTCCGACAATTTTCAGAATAAATGACGTATACAAAAATGTATTTTCTCTTACAGGACGCTCTGACAAAACTACATACTGACAAAAATCATCACAGGACTGGGAAGATCCTTGTAAAAAAATAATTGTACTTGAAAATATTCAACATTACAACAGTAAGACAAATGGTTACAATGTGTGTCAAGAAACCACTTGTACAGTATATAACACTACACAATCACATGTAGTGCTACAATGAAACCTTTTGGTATGACTCACAAAGGGAATACAAAGATCTGGTGATGACAAGGTGATATAGAAAAGATTAATTCACTCCCTGTGGCTATCAAAGCAACTGATGGGCAAAGACAACATAGACAGAACTGTACAGTGGGAAGCCAGGCCATCCAGCATGGCGTTACACTCATGTGCCGTAGTCTTCTTTCTTTACAGTTGCATCTCGGATTCAGTCTGAATCTCCATCCGTTATTCCTACTGCTCCCACCGCTCCAGCCAACTCTTCCTCACTGCCTCGTAGACGGTCCCCTGGACACACAGAAACACTCTGTACATCAGATTCTTTACTGTGAATCCTTCAATCACTGGCTACATTTATATGCATGGAGTAACCCGGCTATTGGCCATACTCTGGTTTATGGTCTTATTCAAGTGACGCCGTTTCCATGAACCTTTTAGTATCCCTATTTCCATGAATAAACCAATTAACACAAATTAACATAATATTCCTGTCCACCTGTGGTGTCCTGCCCACAAACAGAACAGTCCGCTAGCTAAAAAGTATGAAGAGGTGCAGCTGACAGCTATCCCCGCCCTATTTGACTGAGGTTACTTCTAATACAGGGGAGATAAATGATGATCCCTATAGTACCGTAATAGTAAATATTGCTCAGTGCCATGTATTTTGTAAACATCAAAATGTACCCGTAATGCTGTGCGAGTCTGTTTGCGCAGATGGCTAAAACCCAAAGTGAATGGAGTAAGATGTTTACATGCCATTGTAACCTGTTTAATGTGGGAGTAAACCAGGCATCTTAACTGGGTTATTCTGATAGAGTTATGATGTTTACATGTGTCAACCCAAAACAAGGCTACCTGAGTAACCAGGTTAAACATGGAACTCTTGGTACATGTCAACAAAGCCAATGAGTAGTGACTGTCACAGCATTGAAACGGGGATAACACAACTTCACATCATTAATGTTATCAGGTGGCGTCAAGCCTCCTTGGAGTCTGGAATCCACAAAGCAATTAGCCTAATAACCCATGCCTAGCTGAGACACACTCATGGCGTCAGGGAAAGCCAACAATAACACGCTAAACATGAAATAGGCAATACTAACGGATGACTTCAGCGATGGCCCTCTGTGTTCTCCTCTCCAACTTCTCCAGTTTCTTTGCCACATCACGCTTTAGATCCCTACATTCAGAATGTCAAACAAACAACAACAAAATGTATCGAATTAAATTAGGATTGTATGCACAATACAGTTCTTATACATCAACAATGGGCAAACATCTTCAGAAAGGTCTTACCAGTCTGGTTTTCTTGGGGCAAGGTTGGCCAAATCCTGAGGAGAGAAAACAGCTGAACATGGCAAACACTGACACAACAATAAAGAAAATCACATTTAACCAAAAGGGAGTATTTACCACTTCTTCAATGATAGGCTCTGGATTAGCTGCCTCTAACTGGTCTTTTACTTTATCTTCCACTGAAAACAAAGAAGTCAAACAATCAAATGAATGATATATGATTAGGGCAGCGGGTGGCCCAGTGGTTACAGAATCTGTCCTTCAACCAGAGGACTGGAGTCAAGCCCTGTTTTGGTAAGCATTCACCCTACTGAAGTGTCCTTGAGAAAAACACGCTTTTCAAAAAGCTCAAGGGGAGCTGCTTTGTAGCTGATCCTGTGCTCTGATCGCCCTGAAGGTGAGGTCAATAAAGTATAACATTATTATTACTATTAATACACCCACAAACCTTGAAAGCAAACTTGGTAAGTTGTTTGAGTTGC
>OMOT01039665.1:0-21115 GCA_900312575.1 Acanthochaenus luetkenii | reverse complement strand
AAAGATCGCAAATAGACCATTCATTGACAGTGCGCCCTATAGGCCGGTGCGCCCTATGGGCCGCAAAATACGGTACTACTGGTTGTGTTCACTAATCTTGTCCCCAATTGCTCTTTTTTAATACTGTATATTTTAATATGTTTGCTAATATATGATAAAACAAAGCACCACATTCCAAATCTGAAAATGCTATTAACTCATCTTAATCTCATACACATTATATCATGCTTGCCTTGGTCTGCTTCTTCTCTGTGGCATAGACAATGGAAGTGCAGCAAACTTCAGCAATCTTGCGGCCTTCACCGTAGAAAGACCAACAGCAGATCTCATCCCCAAGCACATCCTTGACAAACAGGACGCGGCCATTAAAGCGTAGCCCGAGCTTGTCAAACAATTCAATGTTCTTCAGCAGGTTATCATCAGAGTTGCTGGTCGCAGGGAGAGACAAAGGGCAATGGTTATTAACTGTGCAGACCAATAAGTGCACCCATACTCAAATAATCAGGTCAAACATTGACTTGTAGCTTGTTAAATTGTTTTTAATATTCTCTCTAGGACACATGCAGCGTCAGCCCTGAATCTTACCTGGTGTAAGAATATTTGTTGTTTCCTCTGTTGTTCTGCAACTTTACTACAGGCTGTAGAGACAAAAAAGAGAAAGAGAAAAAAGGGAGTTCCTCCAAGAGTTAGTGATTTTGCAACCACAACACATTTCCTTGAAATTTACTTAAGAAACACCCATAAATCTTGTATGAAAATAACAGACCCCAACCCTAACCCAATTTCCATGGCTCACAATAATGACACGCTAGTCTCATCAAAGGCAACAGCCTCTAGGACAAACAAACGGCCTCTAGCGCTTGTTCGACCCCTCTGGCTCAGGACTGTTCCTTGGTTGCACGTGCCTGGTTCAAGACCAGAGACCGATCCACGCAACTCAATCCATGGAAGGAGCACTGTTGTTTGTCTAAGAAACTCTCCCTCTCCCTTCCATCTCCCCTCCCTCCTCAGGGGTACCACTTGATGGACCAGCTACCCCTGCCAAAACACAAGCTACTCGCCATGTGACCATGGAGGCCCCATCCAAAGTGTCAGCCCGTGACCCTGCAGCATTTCGGGCCATGAAGGGTCCACCAACGCCACCAGCTTCCCCGGGGCATTGTTGGATAGTCCCACTGTTCTCAACACCACTGCCACTCTTTTTAAACCTGATTAGATACACCCCAGTGGTCAGGGTTCAAAACTTTTGGCAGAAAATATGGCACTAACTCTTCATTCATGCAATTTTGTTGCAAGATGCGCTGGTCCCAGCCCATATATGGTTATTTACAGTATACCAATTTCTAATAGACAAAGGGGTGTTTCAACAAACTCCATTCTTTTCATCCAATTCTGCACAGAGACATTTTCAAACCCTTCCCTCAAGATACCACATTAAGAATTGGACTTGGACAGCTGCTTAGTTCTGAATGTCTACTTGTCAGTAATGCAGTTGAAATGCACTGCCTATAATTACAAATTACAAACGTCTTTCCAACAGGATACACAAAAATCTACCTTCCTACAAGTAGCAATCATCCTCTGTTCTTCTTTGGCTGAGGTGATCATGGGGATGCGGCACACACTCTCATAGACATCCTTTTGTTTCTGAAGGCAAATGGAGAAATCATTAAACAGTCACTTGGATTGTGAATGAATTATGCAAAAAGTGTTATTCTGGTGATCAATTCACACAAACAACTTCATCTGACCATTCACCATAAACTGTTTCCTGCCATGAACTGATTAGGAAAACTAGTTTTGGGGGTCAGTAGTGGCCTAAAGGAGAGTTGCTGGTTACTTACCTGCATGGCAGTTAGGCAGTGTTGGACGAGTCCCAGGACCCTATAGTACTGAGCCTCTTTCAGAATCTCGTCCAGTTCTCTGTGGTCTTCTGGAAGTGGTATCGAGCCATCTCGCAGGAAGTTCAAAACCAATCCAAAATGGCGGCCACACCTATCCATAACTACCCAGCCTAGGACAGAAAGAATGAATTTAAGTACTCTGTATGCTCAGTTATTTTGTTACTTAATTTGGTAGCCCACTGGCCCCAGTGTGTGCTATGAGTATGATTTTAAGTCCATAGCTAACAAACTTTAGGTGTTAACACCATTTCGCTTGTATGCAACAGATTAAAGATATTTCATATGATACAAATCCTCATCTCATCTCTGGATAAGTCAGCATGAGACATGTCTAACGTCTTGCTGGGACATTTGCAAAGATGGTATAACCATGTTCAAATGCTCTCACAACTCACTCTCAGCTGACGGTCCTATGAGAATGAAGAATGTAAAGGTAATAGAGAGCACCAGAATGACACTCAAAGTAACAACTAAATAGTACTGAAGTGAATCATTAGTGAAATGCCTCTTCAGGCTTTTCCGTTCAGGCTAGGATGCATTTCTAACTTAAAATTCCTGTCATCGCTGGCACAGCCTTAAATACATTAAAAGAAGATAATACACAACACATTCAGAAATAATGTTGTGGATCGAACCTGGGCAGTAAAATGGTTTGTGCTCACCAGATAAGACACATGTACTCACCTTCTGAGTCTATAGTGACCTCTGTTCCTCCATTGCACATGCTCCTCAACAAACTGTCCTCTTTGCTTAATGTCTGGACAGTTGTGTAATGCAGTGAGCCACCGACATTTAACTTGACATACTTGCTCCCCAGCAGACCCCGATTTCCGTGCTCTTCTGTGTTCTGGCAGGCAGCCTGGGAAACGGTGGTATGGGCAGAGACGGCAGTCATACTGCCAACAGAAGCCTCAGCAGACATGGGGCTTGTCAGTCACTTCCTCTGTAACACACAGAGAGACCACACATAACATTTACTTTTTTGTTTTCCAAAATATCACAATAAGACCAAAAATAAGTGCATTTTGTGAGAAACACTAACTCATTTGTATATATCGACAGGCACACAGTCACGGTGAACATTAGTCCAAAGATATAGCTGATTGCTAGTTGACTCATGATATCACAGGTAAACAATGGTCTGCGTTATAATTTCAGATAGGAAGAAGGAATGCAGACCGTTTCAACATTATTCTCCCAATCACTTGTCAAACTGACTGTTAATTGAAGCCTGAATGCTACACAGCCACCGTTTTGGGGAAATATGCAATTAATTGTTATTCCTTTGCCTAGTCTCCATTTGCCTGTTCCACCCGGCTGGGACAAGCTGTGTTTCCCATGAATTTGCCAAACTACAGCAGGATGTAAATGGCCCATTGATCATTGTTACTCTCATATGTCAAACACATCCATGTACTACCACTAACTAAGAAGAGTTCGTTTGACAAGTAATCCTTATCACGTTAGAGCTTGTGGTCAGCTCTGGCCATGAAGCTGGCTCGACGCTGGTATTCTAAGGACAGTGGGGACACGCACCTTGAGCCAGACGTAGACCTAAAACATCCTGTAGAGACAAGGCAGATACTGCTACGCTTTGTCCCCACGTTACAGCAAGCATGCTATCCGCCCGGTCAGTCGGGCAGCTGACTGAGGCTTTCGTTTTCCTTGATGTTACGTCGTTAAACGTAACATGCGGAGCTGGCCGCTGCTCTATCAATGTATGCTGTTGGTAAACTAGCTAATGTTTGCCAACAACTAAGCAACAACTGCTAATTTTAAAAACAAGTATAGATCAAAAGTCTTAGCATTAACTGAGGTCAACTAACGTTACTTGACGTGAAATGCTATGCAGACAACAATATGAAACGTTAGTAGCTTGCCACAAATTGAACTTACCACACTAACCATCCAAGAGTGACGTCAATGTTAAAACGCACGTTAGGTAACGTTAGATAAATATGTTGCGTTTGTTAGCCAGCAAGCGCTAATTAGCAAGCCAGCGAATGTAAAAAGATCCACAACTTAATTATAACGTAACGTTTGCCAACTCATATTAAATAGCAGCCCAGCTCAATCAGTGGCTAACAGCAGCAAGTCTATTTTGCCAGGCTTAAAACCTGTCACAAGTTAAGCTAACGTTAATGTTCTTCAGTTCCGTGTCGCTTCTTCTTCGGTGAGAAGTTATCAAAAAATGAAACTTCTAAATTAAGAATAGATAAACTGAGACAATTTGATATAAAAATATTTAACGTTAATACGTATAAATAGGTCACTCGGAAACTAGCGCATCTTTCTTCGTTTCTGCGTCGTTCTCTTCTTCTTCTGCTTATACTTCTTCTTCTTTATTTTATGGCGGTTGGCAAACAACGTAGGAGGGTGCATTACCGCCACCCACTGATCTGGAGTGTGTACTGGGGATTTACAGTATCCCTAATCATAGAACATTGTTTTTTTGTTTTTGTTTTTAATGGAGAGAGAGAATGAAAGAAATGAACTAAAATGATATCTATCAGTCCTGTTTCCTTCAAGTACTCTAACGGACATTTAATGCATTTGTCTCCTAATGATATTTTTTAAATGATATTGACATTTAGTTCTACACCCAACTCTTGTAGACTACATCTTAATATCCCTGTTTCTCTGTTATATGTACAGCTGAATATAACACGATTCACTGTTTCTTCTTCTCCACAACTACCACATCTTCCATCTATATGTTTATTAATCAAGAATAGAGTGCTATTTAATCCTGTATGTCCAAGACTTAATCTGGTGATAACATTTTCCTCCTTTCTATTTCCCTCTCCAGATTGTGTGATCCCAACCAATGGATAGTCAGTCGAATATTTAAGTATTTAGGTATTTGAACCCCTTGCACCCTGACTTTCCTCACACATTTCCTCTTTCTGCTTTCTCCAACACTTAATTTAAGCTATAGCACGCTTATATTGAGAGAAATATTCAAACCCAATATTATTATTTTTTAATGGCTGCACCATTACATCAAATGGATTTTTTTTAGATGTACTTTATTTTATACACATTTCGCTGTAACTCAGCATGACATACAGAATTTGGTATCTTTGGAAACCTTGGGATCTGGACTAGAATTACAAATAAAGATCTGTTGGTTTGAACAAAGCTTGGCTGTGAAACATTGGGACTAACCTGTTTAAATAAAGGTTAGATTAAAATAAATCTGAGTGGAGCTTGATGACATGACATATTACAGCCTTAGTTATCTAGCTATTGACTCTAGGAGATATACTCATGTGCACATGACCTATCTAAGGTAGTTCATAGACATAATGTAATTTCATCTAAGGTGGATTTTTGCTTTCAAACCAGAGTATAGTGAGTCAAACTTAGAAAATTATTTTTCCCATTGTGATATTCTTTTACTTTTGTGACTTACAGTATATCAAAAATAAAGGGTCATTATAGTAAGTGTTACACCATTCAACAGATACTTTATTTCAAGTTCAGCAAATCATTTACTGCGTTCAAAAGAGTGTATTTATATATATGAAGCAAATAAATGCTACTGATGACAGAATAATTAAGTCTATAAAGCAAAAGTCTCCAAGATCCTTCATTTGGCTCAGTGAATGAGACTAAATTCACAGTTCAAACAATCAGTTGTAAATAAATACATAATGCATTACAGCAAGCAGCCAAGGTTGTAATTTTTCATTAACGTAGTGCATACAACATCAAATCTGATAACAATGACAACTGTCAATAACTATAATGGTAATGGCACGATTTAGCAGAAGCAATAAAATGTACAATCAGTGCATGCTATAAGCATAATGACATTCATGTCCTCACCTTTTCTTACATGTGACATTGGGTGAAAATGCACTCCAGAAACAGCAAAGAATAAAATTAAACACTGGCTTTGTAAACACTATGGCAACAAGAGATGAAACACTTAAGGACATAAAATTATTTAACATTATATTTTGGCACTGGATTTTCATTATATATACAGTATATAATGAAAACATATAAACTCCCGCCACCATGTATAAGTATACCGTATATGAGGCTTATATATATATAAGCCTATATATACATATATATCAGCCTCAATCAATATTAAGTCAAATATTTACATTCAATTTGTGTGTGTGTTACAGAGAGAAAGATAGAGAAAGCAAGAGAGAGAAAATGACAGTTGAGCTCAAACATTTTGATCATCATTGAAAATAAAGTCTTCTTCCCCTTAAATACATCTCAAAATATAACATGAGCGACAATGAAAATGAAAGAAAATCATTTAGCACATATGCTCATGACGGTTACCATTGATTGTTACATATAAAGTATTGCCAAGTTCTCTAAAGTTTTGGCCTCATAATAATTTAAGATATTAAACAAATTAATTTCCCTTCACCTTTTTACACTTCCTGTACTTATGCCTCCCTCTCTGTAATTTCTAACATGTTACTCATGTCTTACGCTTCATAAGGCACCAGTCCTAATGATACTTCAAGTTGGACTGTGAAGAAGATGCGGCAATTGGGAGACCACCACATCTGCGCAAACAAATATAAAGTGAAGCTCATCTATAATTGATGACACAGGAACATATTGATGGTAAAACAGAAAGATGATGAAAAAGAATGATACAAGGGGAGTGAGGCCATCTTAGAGTAAGGAACTTGTCTTCCAAAAGAACTGGATCATCCTGTGGTTTTGAATTCTCCTCAAGACATTTGTTCTTCAAATGGATACTTCATATTCCCGTGTATCCTGTGGCCAAAGTAGGAATAAAAGCAATTGAAGTTACTTGCCATGTTATAACACAACATTTTATTGACAGGATCAGTAAGATTATAAAGTATTCCATATTTTCAGACAATAAACTATGGAATAGTCACGAATAAATGGTCTACAGTCGCAATAAAAACAAACGTGAAGCGCGCAGATCATGTGTTATTAGCCGTACACTCACCCCTGCCTCGTAAAGCGGGTTGTTGAAATCCGACTCAACTGTAATGGGACTGTAGGAGTGTGTGTGAGAAAGAGACTTCCAGAATAGAGGCTTCCACTCTAGTCTGCATATGCTGTGGGTGAGAAAAAGCAAATGCCTTTTAATACATAACTGCATGAATAAGGTGCTAGTATGTATAAATGAATACATTGTGAACTGAGTTGGATAGCTTTCCCAGAATGTTGGTTCTTGCGTTCCCTTCATACACAAACAAAACACAATCTCTCTCCGAGGTGGATGCAAGGGGCAACGGCAGGAAGCCCAAAGCAACAGTGAAGCTCAGCACGGAATAAAACATGTATTGTTGCACAAGTTTAGATGAGAAATTGCAGAAAAGTTGACTTTCTTTGGTGGGTGGATACATTCTCACTACATTGATTCTATCAAGCAACAGGATGACAATAACATTGGACATTAACTTTGACATAACATTTCATTACCCAAGTAGTCATTCACAAAGATGCAATTAAGTATCACGATAAATTAGTTAAAAAGACATAAAAAAATAGAGTAATGTAAGGAGTAAAGTGCTATAACCAACATACTACTGACATTCTTTGAGTTCTCACTATTGCTAGCCAGAAACTCGCCGCTCACCTGCTGGTCACATGGTACTTACTTTGTATAATACATGTAAATTCCTCCAATCAAAAGGATGACCAGAATGATGGGCAGAATTATTGCCAAGGCAATGTTCTCGCTCAGTATCTGATGGGACGGCTCAAATGACTGGGAAACTGTACAATAGTGAATACATGACAGAAAGTACGAGATAATTATATTGATTATTGTGATTTTTGTTCTTTCTGTTCCTAATAAATATACTTTCAATTGGGTTATTAATCTACCATCACAAATTACTTCAATTGAAACACATGAAGCACCTACTACATCTCTCTTAGCCTTTGATTGTATCACTTTTATAAAAACAAGCACAGATCCTGTACAGGCGTATGTTCAATTAAATTAAATTAAATTAATCTCACTTGCAAGCTCTATTAAGTTGGATAGGCTAATTCCTGGGATAGAGGAATTAAAACATATTTTTACATGCTGGATTTGTATTGATGCTATTGTCTGCATGTTTCAAGTTTGTTTGTGTTTATGCTGTTTTTACTTTGGCATATACAGTGCATGCACTTTTTGTTTTGTGAAGCACTTTGTAACCTGGACTTTGCACAGTGCTATATAAATCAATATTTACTTGATTAAAATAAACGACACTCATTTCAAGTACATTATTCTAATCCTGAAACATGACATTTGAAAACGTATTTGTGAAAAATTGAAACATATGTAACCTTTAAAATAATCGTCAAATAAACAAGCCATTTTAACCAGTGAGCGTATGATTGATACATATGATTTGACAGTCTTTGTCTGCGTAGACATCTTGAACATTTTGACCAAAGGACTTCAGATCGAAGAAGAGAAGAAAATTAATCACCTTCTAATTTGTGATCATCCAAAAGCTCCTCATATGCCACTGTGTGAGACAGAGATAAGAGAAAGAGGACATGTTCATGATTTCAGGAGACAGGAAATAAGCTGTTCGTTGGTGCCATCTATGGATAACCTGGAAGCCAGTTGGAAGCCTGGATCCTTGCGACACATGTCTGCATATACAATGACTGCACCTTCTGGATCTCACCGCCATGGTTTTTGTTGTTGATGCTACTTTATCACCTCCACAGTCCACAAACTTTGTTAGACAGCTAGTGACATTCATAACACAAACGCTCCCATTGGGTGGCGTTGAGTTTATAAGAGAAAAAGAAAACTTCATTAATTCAGACTGGGGAACTTGCAGATTAGATGTTTAAAACAATTTCCCTGTTCTGTTCCCCGACTGCAAACATTGTCAAAAGAAGGCACAAGATTAGCATATTAGTGTGTTGAGACGACGGTGACAGCCTTTACCTTTACAAAAGGGCGGTGGGCTGTTCCACTGAGATGGATGGCCTGGAACGCAGTTGATAATGACCTCACCAATGAGTTCATAGCCCTCATAACAGAAGAAACGCAGCGTTTCCCCTGCTTGGTAGCTATGCTTGTACAAGGTTTGGTAACCATTGTCAGGAACGCCAGGGTTTGGGCATGGGTCATATTTTACTGTTTAGAGCGCACAAAAACAGACAATTAAGTATTTGCACTTAGTTTCTACTGTATGTATTGGATTAGGCTTAACAGACATACCGGCAAACAAGTACAGGGCAAGGAAGGGACTCACAGACACACTTTGGGCTTCGGTCACTCCATTTGGGGGTGCCAGTGTCCCGTCCATGGCAAGAGATTTGGCTGGGACCTTCCAGTTGATACCCCTGGTTACAAGAGAATCGGACCACTGTTCCGACGGCAAAACCAGCCTCGGGGCGCACCGAACGTGCTCCGTTTACCACCTCTCCCGGATCAGGACACTGCTGGACTGCGGGGGGACGAAGTTGGACACATATAATGATAAGTGTTTAATTTGATCCTGTGATGGGACTTCATGAAAAATATCTCAATACACAGAACAGAAAAACTGCGTTAATTATGTTAAAGAAAGTAGAAAGAAGCCCCAAAATGTGCTTTTGTTTGGAATTCAATATTATTTTAGTCTATATAATGAAACTAAAAACATGACGTTTTCACATCTTTCTTGTCCAATGTTTAGCTATCACATACACGGTTCTTGTATCAAGGGTTTCTGTCTGGATTTAGGATTTGGCTTTTAAAATAACAAACTCACCTTTAACACAAGTAGGGGGACTGCTGCTCCAGGAAAGGTCCCACTGGCACGTAATGATGTCGGAGCCACTGATGTCATATCCTGGTTGGCACTGATAGGTCAACACGCTGCCTCTCACAGGAGAGGAGTGGGAGGAGCTGATCCAGCCATACTCAATTTGAGGGAGGGTGGGGCAGGTGTCATTTGGCTCTACCTCTGCACGACACAGAAAGAGTGCATTTCAATTTGAAAAAGAACATTGGTAGAAGGAAGTTAAAATGATCTGTTCATCATCTGTTCATCAATAATTCCGGACCTCATTTGTTTTAGGTGTGTAAAATGCTGCCCTGTTCAACGTTTCTTAACCATGCAGATAGAACCTAGTGTTTTATGTGTCCATGACAGTTGATGTCCAGTGCAAAATTGCAGTAGCTGAAAAGCAATACGTTGTTTTTTGTAATCCTAGTTTCATTTGCTGAGCAAAAGCTTCAATAAAGACATCAAATACAGCCATGTGGCAATAACAAACTACACATTTTCTCCACCTCATGTTACATCATCCAAATGTTGGTGGCAACATGACAGCACAATAACAAAAACATTACAAACGTTACAATTGCGCTATTATACTTGTGCAGTAAAATAAGCTACATTATGCAGAGACATTTATTATGACCAAAACCAGTGAAAACCAGAATAAATGATATAACAGTGTTTGTGCTGGTGATCCTAAAGATTAAAGATTATTAAGACTATTTGAATGAAGATAAAAATACAGGGTAGCGTAGGTGACTATGGTTCTGTTGAGCAGGTTTGGAGGGAGGGGGGCGTGGATCTGGGATACAAGAACGTACTGCTGAGGTGTTGTGGGCTTAATTCAACAAATGGGAAGAGGCCACTTGACAACTCCAATGGCATACCTGCTCCCATTCTTTCTAACATCCAAGCGAGATTTTTAATTCTAGAGGTGCTCTCCCAAAATAGCACAAGGGGTAGTTACATCATATCCTGTGTACTGGTGAATTAAATATCAACCATATGAAGGTTTTGGCAGCTATTCACAAAACATGGATCCAGGAACAGACTAAGGATCTGATGAATACATAAATACATAACTTAATGTACATACTCCTGGAGAAGAGGGGCTATGGAGGGGTTGATTTACTGACTTCCGTGTCCATTATGGGATCTATTTCTTTAGAGAACAAATACATATTTTCACATGGATATTTTCCAGAAAAGAAAAAGTAGCAACCTGTTGCAAATGCCATACCAGGAGTATTATGTGACTGGAACCATATTATTAATTCAATGTACTTAAAAAACATACTTACCACGATAATGAATAAGAAATCCCTGACTTAGGATGAAACTGGAATCATCTGGATCACTTTGAAATTGAATGGTGACCTCTGACCCCCCAGATACAACCTGGAAGCGCTCTCTGGACCCCAGGTATTGGCCAATCACGTGGGACATGAGATCATGTCCATCAAAAATAGTCAGCACATCAGTGTGGCGGATATTCAAACTTCAAGAGGGAAAGGCAACAATGAGAAAAAGAAATGAATATAGATCAGAAAGACGGGAAAGGTAGTAGATTATGATCTCTAACGTGATCTTGTGTTTTTCTCATTCACACACTCATTAACAGAGCCTAATTGTAAAGCAGTGAGGTGCATTTTAATGTATGAAAGATGATAGATATAACTTATACAGCAAGTATAAAAATACAGCTACAAAACAGCTAATCTTATTATTAAGTACCCAATTACCAACCTCCTACAGCTTTGGTAACTATTGGGTTCAATAAGAAATTTAGCAAATTAACAAATCTGAAACAAAATCTGTGAAGCAAACCCAAATTTCACATTGGTGATTCTCTTACTTTATCTGCAGAGGTACTACAGTTTTGCTTATTTCTTTGTGACAAATAACAAGAAAGATTTTTATATATATAAGTGTTTGTATCATTGGCTATGTGAAATTCTCCTTGATCTACATTAGACCATACATGATTATTCAGTGAGCTGGTAACCGGAGGGTTGTCGGAGTCAGAATTTGGTGCCATATCCTGCCGTTGTGCCCTTGAGCAAGGCACTTAACCCCTAATCGCCCCCCGGGCACTGTACATGGCTGCCCTCTGCTCCGGCCCCCCTAGCATGTGTGTGTTTGTGCAATCACGTGTGTGTATCTGGGGGGGATCCGTGAAGGGTTAAATGCAGAGAAATAATTTCATTATGTGTACGATGCTCTGTGCATGTGTGTGACGAATAAAGTGAATTAATTTTAATTAAATTTAATTATTGATGCAAATTGGGACCTGAAAAAGCAGAGTTGATGAGATTTGCCACCCACTGCATCGACACAGCTATGAGTAGGCTCAACAGAAATACAGATCAAACTACCTATACTCACATCTGTACATCCAGTTCAATACGTTTCTCCTCGTTACCATGGATCTGCCATACACAATCTTGCCCCTTGGAGTAGCTCTGGGGCCAATCAGGAGAGAGGACAGTGCCGGAGGGCTCGGTCATCTCCCCTCCGCACAGAGCTTACCGAGTAGGAAGAGAGAAACTGAGGTAAGGAGGAGGACTGAAGGACTGAAGGGAAGATCAAAGGGTGACACACTAACGATGGGGAAGGAAAGAGGAAAGTGAGTGAAACCGGATTTGGCTGTAGAGCTAATTTTTCATCCGCAGTCCCTGGGCAGGAAATATACAGATGTAAAAAGGCAATAGAGTGCCATATACACACAATACAATACAAAACACGAAATACACAGACAATATATTACAATGCACATCATATCTTGTCAGCAGCCACACGATGTTCTTAACGCTCCTATGGTACGGGTACGAAACGTTATGCGCTCGTCCGGGAAAAGCTTGTGTGGGAAACACAAGTATGACCTCACAGAGGATTACGGTCGATTACATCTAGGAAATGCGGCCCAGAACGGAAAGGAGGAAGGAAGATGGATAAGAAAGGGCGTACAGAGAGTACTTCTGATTCCAGAAATAATTTATTGACTTTGCTGGGTTCAGTACTTTGAAATACAAAGACCCTCAGCCGTGCCACTTACCTCTGCACACAGGTTCACTCTCATTCCAGTGTGGATCGCTGGGTTCGACACACTCAATGATCCCTGAACCTTGCTCCATGACAAAGCCTGGAGAGCAGGTGAAGGTAACGGTGGTACCCAGCTGATATGTGATGTCACTGCTGCTGAAATTTCCATGAGGCATGTAGGGCTCCCAGCAGTGTTCACCATCAAAAGCTACCAAAAAAAGACACGGAGAGAGGTAAGAAGCAGTGTGTGTGTATGTGTGTGTGTACCAGTTATAATAAGTATCTCCCCCTCAACCCCAACTTGTATCTATATGTTTTGTCTATTGTCTGTACGACAAACTCAGGCCATTGTTGGGGAATTTTGTTCTGAAATTGACGTCAAGTGCTCTACTTTATAAAGTGAAAAGAAAATTCAAGAAATTAATGTGAAGGCACACAAGTTCAACAACTAAGATCTAGTCTAGGTGGTAGAAATGAAGTAAACGGTGGAGGAGTGATCGCCAACAAGGCCCAAAATAAATCCCACAGAAGCGTTGGCAGACTATAAACACTTTCTTGCCTCATTTTACAAGAAACTAATGAGAAGAGTGTCTTACATTTCTAGGAGGCTGTCTCCAATAAAACTCCATTCCCATTTTGGTTGTAATCAACTCAGTCCATGGTGACTTTGACTTTTAGAGACTACAGTTTCAGTATCATTTCACCTTTGTCACAACCTTATCTAACTTTTCAAGAAAACATTATTAGAAACAAGAAAAATATGAAGTACTTTTTTTTGGCTTAGAATTTAATTAAACTGAAGAAAATGATTAATCCCAAGTCTGTTAAATTCGGATAAGTGGTGAGTTCTGGTAAAGTATTAGACTGAATCTGACTTGTTTTCAGGGAGAATGCCTTCAAATATTATACAGCCTTTCTTTAACCATCTTGTTACATCTTGTGATCGTGTTAACAAGGTGCTTCCTCAAATTATTTGTTCGGTTTCAGCTCTGTTTCTGCCTCGCTGCTAAACCTCAAGGCTAGTTTTGATAAAACATGGGGAAACGGTGACAGGATGCGGCGCAGCTCTGCTGGAGTCCCTCTGCTCACCCTCAAACCGCAGTGCCAGAAGCAGAGGGATGGAGGAGGAATCAGCAGTGAGCTCGACGTACAGCTTGGAACTCTCACTCAGCAACCCCCGCTCGGGAACGTCATCCAGGTCCGAGTCAAAGAGCGGCGGAGACAGGGAGCTGTTTCCACTGCGCACTATTAACCTAAGAGGAGCAAACCACAAAGAAGCCTGATGGGATTGGTAAGCTTGATAAAAGAGTGAGATATACCATCAAAAGGGAGTTAAGCCGAGAGCCCCAGCTGTAAGCAGTGTCTGAATTGGACAAAAAGCCCTCAAGTCTGATATACGCATTCCATATCTTTCAATTGCTGGAACCAAGTGACGCAGACTCTTCATAATCTGTACTCTATGTGGACTAAATGACAAAACCGTTGTCTGTGAGAAACCAGACTCTATGAGACTGGTGAACACACACTGATTCATCTTACTTATCATCATCCTCATCCAGTGCAATCCTCTCAAAGTGTAGGTGGAGTTTGTGTCCCTCCTTGGCTTCTATTAACCAATGGCAGCTCAGGTTATTTCCATTACTGTGGTTGCTGACAGATGAAGGAGGTGGTGACAGTATCCGGCCCACTGTTGCATTACGAATCCACCCTCCACACGACACAGCTAAGGAAACATAAAATCCCATGTATTTATATATTTATTTTATACAATCTACCACCATCACCATCACAATGAAATGAAAGACTAGCCAGTGGTTTTAACCCTTACATGCAAATTAATTCATTTTGGCTTTCTGTTGTATAATTAGATTGTTGGAATGGATTTTAGCGGTCACTGGTGCTGTTTGATTGTATTACGCAGTACACAACTGTGAGGTGCCAGAAGACTTTTGTTGAATGATGAATGCAATACATTCAGCTCGTTGAGTGAGATCTGTACAACCTCAGCAAACAATGATACAATATTTTATCTAAGAAAGAAAGAAAGAAGGAAAGAACATTATGCACAATGCGACTGACCGACACATTGTGGCTCAGGAGTGCTCCAATGCGGCTGCGTTGTGTTGACACAGGTAGCCACCTCATGGCCCCGAACCTGGAAACCTGGGTCACAGTGGAAGTGGGCCTGACCTCCAGGATGGATGTCTGTCACTGTGACCCCGCCTCCCTCAGGAGACAGAGGGAACGGACAGGACAGCAGAAAGGCTGTTGAGGTTTTTGAGACATAGGAAGGAAGAGTAAAATTCACGATATAATACATATAAAATGAAAGATATACTATTGAAACATAGTAAATGTGATCTGTTCTGCACCACCCCGCTGACATCTCATTAGGCATGTTCCTGGACTTGACCAACAGTATGAAGCTCTATGTGGCTTGGCTTGGTAAATACACTTACCGGTACACAATTTTGTGTTTCCAAAATGTTTCAAGTTAGGTGTACATGGAAAAAGGAAAACATGTACACCTAACTGTGACCTCTTTATCACAGTACTAGCCTTTCATTGTACGAGAGTTTCTACTCTGCTTCTAACCTATTAAGGAAAAGACCTGCCATGTCCCTTTATTTTCTGTTACCCTGAAGGATCCAAGCAAAGAGTGTTATTTACCTTGATAGTGAAGGCTGAACATGCCGTGGTTGCTCTGTCGGAGACTGCGATAGTGAATGTGCACCTGATTGGTTGAACTGCGAATCACCTGACCCTCTTTCATCAGGGTCTCGTTGGCTAAAAGTTCTGGTCCCAAACCTCCATAACCCAGGATCGTCAGAGACTCTTCCTTAGACAGGTTAACCTTCCTCACCTAGAGGGAAAACGAAAAGAAAAACAAACAAACATGGAAAACAATACTGCAAGGTGCAATGTCCTATTGTACGACTTCCATTTTAGGAAACACTCCTCCTCTTCCTCCATCCTGCTCCTCCTCCTCACTCTTCCCTCTCCAGGTAGCAGAGGTCGCCCCTACCCTATCTCACAACACTCCTAAACAGAGATGGATTTTACAAAGATTTTGATGAAGCTGTTAATTTGATCGGTTTTACTCTTTTTAACATTACAGCACAGTAATTCAGTGTTTGAACTGACAGCTGTCTTGTAAACCTGTGATGTTGCTGACAATAAACTGCTACTAATACTACTACTAAACACTTTAAAGGATAAATTCGCTATTCTGGACCTTAGACTGACACATAGAGACCATCATTTCACTGATCGGTTCAGTATTGAGCTTGCTACAGTTTTCCTGCAGGCTCTCACTGGGCTACAATAGAAGTCAATGGGGCAATCGTAAATGCTTTGGGAAAGCTACGATAAATGTGCTTTTCCGAGACGGGAAGCTCAGGGTTGTTTTACGGGTCTCATTTGTCTTCATCACTTCAAAAGCAACATTTGGACTTTATTTTGACAGTGGGAAGAAATGTCTTTGCAAAAGGGTTTACATTTCCTGTGATTTACTGCTTATTGATGCATATGGAGATAACACACAGTACATTACCTGAATTTCCACGCCATAACCTGCATACACAGTAATGCTGTAGGTGCATTCCAGAGGGGAAAAGGACGATGAAGACGCTGGGTCCAGTGACTCTACAATATCCTCCATCGCTGACAAAGTCGCATTACATTGTACTGTGAGAAGAGGGAAGAAGTGGGAGAAGAAAGAGTAACAATTCAGTGTGTATGCTTGTGTGGCGAAATATACTTTTGGAGAGTTTTTAAAATTAATTTATCCAGGGAAGCTTTACTGAGCGTGCATGCTCTTTTTCAGCAACAGCCTGACACATTCATGCAGTTACACACATTTACTCTAGTTGAGTAGTTGGGGGGTTAAGGGCCTTGCTCAAGGGCATCTGGGCAGTTGCTGAATGAGGGGAGAGCATTGCTTCATTTCCCCCACTGATATTTTCACAGCAGGGCCAGTCCCATAGCGTGTGTAGCTACACACACTATTCTCGATTCCATGGATTTATCCTCATATTTATTGTAAACTTTATTTTATTCTGCGCTGCATCTGTTTAAGTTTTATGAAAGCTGTAAATGATGATAGATGATAGGCAACATCACCGCATAAACCACATTCACCAAATTAGGACAAACAGACATAAAAAGGTAAAACATTGTTTTCTGTGCAACAATGAAGACATTTCAGCTATCAGAAACTTTTAGACATGCTTGGACACACATTTCTTTTCATGAACGGCAAACCAAATGCATCACTTTCACAGTGCCTTTTCAAATGTAGTTAAATACCAAATATCCCACATACAGAAAAAAGTTCTAAACGCAGTAAGCTAGTTTAGCAAGCATCGCTTTTTCTAACAAAGGTTGGCGCACAGTGACAGCTTGCTTTCTGGGAAATTAGTAGAAGCTTACAGTGGAAGTAGAGGCCATAGCAAAAGAAGCTACAATGACTTGATAATAGGGCAAAGTATCAGTATAAAATGACCAGATAGTCTTTAAAATTAAAATGATATGGAGCAGTTTTACTGTGGGTGAAGTTGTGTGGCTTGTCCCTGGATTATCCCAGTTAATTATTTTACTGCCCAGATGACTGACTGAAATTACCGATGAGCATGGGTAAAATAAAATTATCGACCTCCCCTGCTAATACTAATGCTGTCCGGAGATGGCTTTACAGTCCATTTGGGTAACAATGCTCTGAATACTGACAGGCTCAAACTACTGTAAGAGTGCCAACAACAAGTACGTTTGTGCTCTTTTCTGGAAATGTTTGATTGTTCCTCGCTACTTTTTAAAAAAAAAATCCAACTTTGTCCCATAACTTTGTCATATTCGGCCGGTAGTGGAAAGGTAGTTTGGAGAAAATTTATAAAATAAAAACACAAACATAAAAGTAAAGTAAAGCAAAATTGCCACAATATGTAGCCATGTAGACCAACATCAGTTGATCAGACCAAATATTGAATATATCAATCTTCATTGTCTCATCAGAGTGATATTCTGTTAGTACTGCAACTTCACATTTCAGGCTGCAGAACTGGTCTCAGTACATTTAAAAAATGTAATCCTCTGTTTCTTACACCTGGAAAACATTTCCCACTCTCTCTTCTTTCTCCTTGTCGTCCCCCCCCACACCACTGCCACCCTTCACCCGCTTTTGTCACCTACTTCAAGATGAAATCAAAATCCCCCCCTCCACCTCTCACCGATTCTTCCTCTGGCATGACCTTTCTCTCCCCAAATCTGGTGTCAATCCGCTGACCCACCACCTGCATGCTCAGCCCCATTGTTGCCTCATCCTTATTTCAAACCATCGCTGTAGTGATGCTCTTTTTTCACAACCAGAATGAACAACAGCTCTCACCCACCTTCACTGAGCGCTACACAGGCAGCCAATCTCCTTCAGCCAAAGGTTTATACTGTCATGGTGCACCACTGAAGTGCATTACAGGCCCTCATTTGAACAGGGTACCATTCAGTACTTATTATAACTATTATTAGTTATCTGATCGTGCTGATATTGATAACTGACTCAAGTTAATGGTGCTGTTCTTATGACGTTACGACATTGATGGTAGGTGCTGCTGATGACAATGTTTATATTCATTCACCTGGCTATTTCTTTTAAATTAATTGAATAACTGTTGGTTATTTTCATAATTCATGTTCTGTTTATTTTTATAATGACTGAAAGACAAAGGGCATTTTGAAATTTTATTGCAAACATTTTTCTGTGTACAGAACTTTTCAAATTGTGACTTGAAAAGTTCTGTACACACAAAAAAAAGAGTTCAGTTGCAACCAATGAATGGCACTTGACAGCAAATACACTGAATGTACAAAATATTAGGGACAACCTCCAGATATCGAGTCACAGCCCCTTTTGCACAATCCACATCTGAGTTATCTCAATGCATAAAAATCCTTCTCCAAAACGTGTCTGCTTCTCTTTAGCTACATCTCCTCCTTTGCGATTGGTATGGGATCATAGGAAAAGCCCTACCTTTGAAAAGTTGCTTGGTGTGGAGTTTCACTACTGTATGGGATGGTAGCAGGGATGCACTAGTGAATAGAAAATGGGTAAACAATGAACTCCAGTTGGTGATCACCAACGGGGCAAAACATTTACCCAAAAAAGATTTTCAGATTCGTACTACATTATGTTTTATTTTATTCCATAAAGATTTACACTGAATGTACTAAAATAGTAGGGACACCTCCTGATATTGAGCAGCCCCTTTTCCACATCTTGTTGTCTAAACGCTTTAAAATCCTTCTCTAACTTGTCTGATTCTCTTTTATCTACTGCTCCTCCTTTGTGATTGGTAAAGATTTAATATGGGAAATCAATACGGGACAATGGCTTTTACATGGATTCATCTCATCAGTGTACTTCGTGAAAAGAGTAAGTGTCTCTAATATGTTTGTACATTCATTATTTATCAGCTTCTATGGTGTGTAAAGTAGGTTTTTGCTTTGTTGATGCTCCACAACACTCCTGGTTGGAAGCAGTCGGACAAATCTGAAATATACAAACCAGCCTTTCTTCATTTCCTGGTCTCCAAGTCAATGATCTGTGTCCTTTGCCCTCCACCTTCCTCCAAAAGTTCAAAACTTGAATCCTGTAACCCGGATTTACATGAAACATGTTACATGGCTCTTACAGGAGAAACATTAGACTGTTATCGCTCAAATTATTATTTGTCAGCTGTCATCATATACTTCTACATTTAGCTTCTACTTAATTTAAACACTTGCTGAGAATGTTATAGAATGTTGCCTAACATAAGTAGTAGTTTGATAACTTAACACTATAGCTAGCTACAGAAACATAAACTAAATCTCGATAACTCACATTATACAGAAACTTCTTCAAGTTTCATCATACAAATGTTATAATTTCACGTCACCTTGTCTGTGAAGATTTCCATGTTACTCTTTCTTCAAAAAGCAGGCGGAGAAGAGAAACAGATGACGTTGTGACGGGAACCAACGCGATTCGGTAGAAATGTGTTAGTTTTATAAATACGCAGCAAAACCTTCACCTAAACAGATCTGCAAAACATTGAGTTACAAACGTTGGGGTTATGAATGATTAGATCAAGCATTTTATACATCACTTTATCAGAGCCACATTAATTGGATGAACAACCACAGCTCAGGGCGAGCCAGATCACATGAAATGAATGGCGGCATGCAGGTACCTGGTATGTGCATTGTGGTTATGGTTGTTGTGGTGATCAGAGTGGTAGTCGTCTCCTCCTCTATGAGTGGTGAGGACATGGCGTTTCTTGATCCTGTCTGGCTGGCAGCCGACGATGAGCCTAAAGCTGTGGTCAGCACCCCCGGTGATATGGCTGTAGCCGCAGACTCGGGCCGCCCAGGCACAGCCTGCGTCGGGTTGGTCGTAGTACCTGCAAAACACAAAGGTCCAAAGGCCGTAAGTGTCGATTCAAATGAGCAACCGCCCACATCGTGCTGTAGGCACATTACCCGAGCCACGGCTAAAAGACCTGCGTTACTGTACCTGCGGCCACAGAAGCCTGTCCCAAGTATTCCTTAGTCTGTAGGGCAGCATGGACCAGGTCGCCCAGTGGATAAGAGTCTGGGGGTGACGTGGCTGGAGTACGAGGCTCAGGAGTCACCAAGCTCATTCCTGAAATAGGCAAGACTAAGTATTTGTTGATCACAAAAATAACAAGAATACAAACCTTATAAGATGCACATGATAAGCAGGTAAGGCAAGTAAACTGCATAGCAAATATGTATTATTTTACTACTCGTCTGTGATCTAAAAGCCACTCACCACTAGTCCAAGATTATGTTGGGACGACAAACGTGCATGCATCAGAGCACACACACACACATATGCACATGCACACACCCACACCCACGCACACACACACACATATGCATACACACACTATTTGTTACCTGAAGCTAGGTGGATCATGGTGACAGACAGCATCACAGCAAGACGTGAGGACCCCATAGCTTTGGATGAGACTGAGTGACCTGAGAGGGTTGAAGAATGCAGACTGATTCAACAAAAAAGGTTCTACGATCCTAAACAACAACAACAACAACAATCGTATTATTATAGTCCCATTCTGTATTAGCAGGCAGGAGGGTTCAGGATCTGTCATTAGAGGCTGACGCCGTCGTTCATCGCATCCCAGGAACATTTGCAGGACAATTCTCTCGCAAGCAGATGTTTTACACCACGCAGGCCGAAAGGACGCGGATTAGTGGATTACTGCGAAACGATGCTGTTACATGTAGGATGAAATCCATTCAATGTGTATGACGTAGACACATACACGCATGTTCAATAGCAGTTGTTTTCACAGGCCTGGGCGAGAGGAAGAGGTCAACATAGAACCAGTAAGAAGGTTAAATTGTCAGCAT
>OMOT01039663.1:0-10644 GCA_900312575.1 Acanthochaenus luetkenii | reverse complement strand
AAGTATTAGTATTAAGTATTTAATACAATCCCATTGTAAACTAAACAGTTATGAGGAAATGTGATTACACACACACACACACACACACACACACACACACACACACACACAGGTCTATCCAGTACCATACCTGTGGTAGAGGTATAGCAGTAAAGGACTTGGAGGTTGCACTTCTGTGTGACTATTTCATTAGACAGTTTCTATCTATCTATCTATCTATCTATCTATCTATCTTATTCTAAAGCTGTGGGGAATACTGTATATTCTCCGTCTGTGTATACTCGTTACCTTGGAGAAGTGGGAGTGGTTAAACTGTGTCATTTAGCCGAGTTGCAAAGATTAATACTGGAAGTGAGGCGATCTTGCCTTCAAAATAAAAGCTTAAAATGTGTGTTTATTTCTTGATGAAAGAGCCTCAAGGACGGTTCAACTTAAAAGTTAAGATTTTTACATTTGATGACTTAAACACAAAAACCACCAGGACACTAGAAGAATGTCTATGGGTATATCTGGAGTGCCCATTCTACAGCATTTAAAAACAAACATGCCACTTATATGGGCTTAAAAGACACTAGTAGCCTAACATAGATGACATTTTAGTGGAGGCGTCATCTGTCTGACTTGTATTGAAATTAATATATTCTGTAAAAAGAACATTTTGAAAGAAACAGTAGTTGTAATAGTCATTTTCATTTACTACAGATTCCTCCTCATATACATTGTGTTCATGGCCGGATTATCATGACCACATGCCCCATTCTCTAATTCAATTAGAAGCTTACTCTAAATGATATTGCTATCAGACACAGTTAATTAACTATTCACACTACATCGTAAATATTACAATATATATCCCATAATACCTGGAAAAATCTATTTCAGAAACCCCTAAAGTGGACCATACCATTTCTTAACCTTGAACTTAGTTGAACATCTCGTCTGCCTTTATTTGATACCATACCGATATTTTATGTAACAATTTTACAGATACTGATAATGATAATTTCTTCTGTGATAATTTACAATTATTATGATAGTAATTACTATTTAAATGATTATTACATTATTAAATTAACAAAATTGTAAATATGAGATTGTGATGATGTTTTAGTAGGACAGAGGTTGTTAGCTATTAATGCTATTACAATTCTATTAAACCCACTAAAGTTGACAAAGTAATGAACACTATTTGTATTTAGGCTTCACAGTAATCTATTACTGCATTAACAAATGTCTGTACATTTCATATCAGTGATAAATGGCAAAATGTTTAACTTCACTAAAAAGTCAATAACGGGTCTACTGGATATGTTGGATATGCCTCCTGTCTGACCGGGTGGTGCAGGTGACTTGGTTTTCTGGGCTTCTTCTTGTTGTCGCTCCACTTCCTTATAACTTTTGGGATGTGTGGTCTTTAAGTGTTTAAACAAATTGCTAGTGTTGCTGCTGTGTGGAACCTTCTTGTCACAGATAGTGCAACAGGCTATACGTTGGTGAAAAGTAGCACCACAACACGCTATGTTTCCGGTTGGACTCGGCCATCCTCCCAATGACTGATAGAAAGAAGGAGGGTGCATGCGATACTTGCTTCACGTGGGTTTTAGCGACCACGTGACGTGTGCCGTCAGTGTTGTAGTTCTCATCCGTCTCACCCCTGTTGCTGTTCATTGGCAGAAACAGATTAGGCGCTATGAAACTGCAGAGAGACATGGGACGCATGTTTTATTAAAAATAACTTAAATCAAAAGGCATCGATACCAAATGAGGAGTACAGTATGTCAGTATGTCAGTATCGATACCACAGTATCGATCTGCCCATCCGTAGCTGGCGTACACTATTCTTTCTTACCTTCAGTTCAGAGGCCATTCCTCCCAATCACGCCCCTCCATGTATCCCCATCATTGCCCACATGTGCGTTGAAGTCTCCCAGCAGGACTACGGAGTCCCCTACAGGAGCCCCATACAGGACTCCATTCAGGGTCTCCAAGAAGGCCACCAACATAGTGGCACTCAGCCGGGGGCTTGTGGGTATCCCCGCCTGGCGCCTCACACCTGGGCCACTCCGGAGAAGAATAGAGTCCAACCCCTATCCAGGAGTACAGTTCCAGAGCCGAGGCTTTGCGTAGAGGTAAGCCTCACCACATCTAACCGCTAGCGCTCCACCTGCCGCACAAGCTCCAGCTCCTTCCCCCCCCAGAGAGGTGACGTTCCAACGTCCCCAAAGCCAGCCTCTGCCGCTCGAGTCTGGTCCGTCGTGACCCCCTACCATCACTGCCACCTATCTGGCAGTGCACCTGACCCCGGTGGTTCTTCCCTAGGGTCCCTAACCCTGCTTTCTTGAGTGGCATAAGTTAAAATAATATCACTGCTGCACATTAAATATAATCAGGTAAATCGTTTAAAAACGTAATTTAAAATCAAAATCTGGTAGATTGGGTCACGGCTGGGCCCGTGCCTGGGTGTGGAGTGCGTCCCTAATGTTTTTGCATTGAAGGTGGCAACCCTACCATCAATATATCATAGTAGCTAATGATAGTTAAAGCAGTGGCAAGCGGTGACCTCTGGAGCTGGGCATGCTACCCCACCCACTTTTTAAAAATCATCTTCATATCCCTTCTCTTCTTTTACTCTTCATAGGAAGTCAAGGTCGACTGTAGACTGGCGAGTGACTGGGTTCAGAAAAATCAACAACTCTTACATTCTCCAGTCTAGTTGCCAAGGACCCTAAGCATGGCAGATGATGAGGTGACCTCTGACCCCTCTGAGATGTTGGAAATACTTAGATTAACAGGACGCAAGCCTTGAACCATTTAAATTCAAATGTTCAAATGTTCAAGATGTGTGTATGCGGATTTGTGTGATGAAGTCATGAACATATGGGGCTACAAGGTCTGGTCTTTAGGGGATTAAATACAATGCAAATTGTTCTTTCATTGTTGCTCTTCTATTAAATGTTATTAGAAAATGTTTTGTTTGTGGGTTCTTCATGAATGTTTACCTTTCAAGTTATACTTATTGCCCAGAAATTATTTGTATATGCTACCTAAGACTTCGGCAAAACTATGAACACAGCAGGAGCTTTGTTATATCGTATATGGTTTTACTAAATAAAACCTATTCAATTGCATCAACAAGTCTACAAGAGCAGCTGCCTGTGTATCTCATCTGTCAATTTATTGATACATCCATGGAGGTTACAGCATGCTTCTAACAAATAAAACTACCTTTGGAAAATTGGCAACAATTCTGGCTATTTGTATCCCTTGTTGGACCATCTTGTTGGAGAAGTACCTCCAGAATCAGAATTTGTTTTTAATGGCCAAGTATATTTGCACATACAATTTTTTTCTTCTTCTTGGTATAGTTGCTCACATAGACACATCTAAGGTAAACTACCAGTTTTCTCTCCAGCTTCATGCCTCCACACCTGTGTCTCATAATTTATGATTATAATTATCCTGGATTTCAATTGAGATGTTTCAGAGATCCCTGACCATCTGCGAACCCGCCTGGCTATCGACCCCTGCTTGTCAGACTACCACTCTCCTGCCTTAACCCCCGGACTCTGTGTGAGAATAACCCGTTACGCCCCCGAAGCAGTAATTAAACCGCTGTTTCCTGTATTCCTTGTTGTGGACATTATTCCCAGTCCTGTGGACACTCCTGTCACCCACGAGTGTGCCACAATATGTATAGCTATTCCATGTATTTTTAAGCTACATGGTGTCAAGTTCCGTATTTATTGTCATGACAAATTGTAATGATTGCTCATTTCATTACTTGACATACAACAACTTGTTGTGTTGCTTGGTGCTGAGTCCTATTGTCCCTACAGTCACAAGGTGGCAGGCCAGCCTTGAAAATGGAATTAGTAATACTTTCCTCTAACAATCCCACCAGTCCATAGCCATTTATTGGGAAAATTCACATGATGTGATGTTATAAAACCTTTGGAAAAGCTTTGCTCTACACCATAATTCATGTTCATCTTGTTTCTGTCAGTGCTTTGACAAAGAAAGACTTAAAACTGGCTTCACTGGGATTTGGATTGTTTGTTCCCTAACGCAATTCAGTATCAGACAATTATTTTCTCTAAATCCAAACAGACAACTCAGATCATCTTTGAAAACCTGAGCTTTTCATAAATTATTCTATATAGTTAGAATGTAGTCTATAAGCTGCTGAATAAATATTAAATAGATGAGAGAGCCATAGAGTGAGAGGGGTTGGTTGTCTGTCTCTGCTGGTCAAACATCCATGGGGAGTGGGGGCCAGCTCAGCAGCAGCTGGGTCATACACACACACACATATGCACACACACTGACCAATGCGCATGCATGCATACATAGAAATATTCCACAGAAAAAAATTACATACACAAGCATGTTGGCATCATGCAAACACACGTTAATCTCTGTGTTTTGTTAAGGAGGGATCTGGGTTGCTGTGTATTCAATGTACAGCGACTATCAGTATTTGTGTTGTCAGTATGTGTGTTTTCCTCTCACACTCACAAACACACATACACTCAGTCACTTTTTAGAAGCGTGGTGTGTGTTGATGCTGCTGTCAGTGCTTCCCATTTCTGTGCGTTACCTCAGGCTGTAGGGACGTGGCATAACAGGGAATCTAGTAGGGTTAGAACGATAGATTAATCTGATACATTTGTAAAAAATACTATATATTAATTATTTTAAAAGTGGGATCTAGTCCAGTCAGTGCTGTCCACCTCTGATGTGATGGATATGATGCAGTTTGATTGATTGCATATTTATTGTATCAATACTACGCTGGTTGTCTGTGCACATGCTAACATCACGGGTGAGTTTTAAAGACAATGTGGAAGTGGTGGCAGAGGCAGTTCTAATGTCCGCTAGAAGCTGGCCCCAAAACGACCAAACACGGCCCAACTCCATACAAGTCAATGGGACCTCAACCCAACTTCTCGCTAAAATTATGAAGTCAATACATTTATTTCCACAAGAGGTTATGGTATCAGTAGCTAACTTATGTGTTTTCTAAATAATTGTGTCATTAAAAGGATATAACAGATATAACACAGGGTTGTTTCAGGTTGTGTTTGCCATAATCGCCAATTATGGGCCAATACTAGGCGGTGCTGCGGCTCTGAAGACAAACCCAAACTCCACTCCCTCTACCTTGGTTCCACCCTTTGCCTCTGTGGTTGAGAAAACCCATGCACTTGGACCAGATAAGTGATGGTCTTTTTCCACACTTGTTTCTTCAGGTTCAGCAAATGACAATATCAATAACTGAAACTGAATCCAAATAGTCTGATGCAGATACAGATTTATTGACTTTGTCAGAGTACAATAAACCAAGCTAGTTCATGAATTAACTGTTAAGGCTTAGTTGAGCAACTACTTTTCTAACATTCATTTACTCCTCCTACTGTGGGACTAAACCCAGGTTCACTCCTACCATATCCACCTCCTGGGCTAAATGGCGAGCGGTGACCTCTGGAGCTGGGCATGCTACTCCTCCACCCCCAACACACACACACACACACACACACCAATGTGATCACAGCGGTACCACATTATAAACAGACAGACCACAGTGGACCAAGACGAACTATAGCAGCTATGCAGCTTAATACAAAATGCTCAAAAAAGTTTACACACTTCCATACCTTATCTGTACACAAAGTTCATCCTCCGACACTTCTGCGTAAATTCTGTGATGACTTTGTCATAGAAGCTGTCGGATGTCTTCTGCATTTGTAAACCAATAGTGTGTAACACTTTGAAATAAAGATGTTGATAAGCTGCCTCTCCTCTCTTCCTCTTTGCTGGGTTCTCCTGCTCCTCTACCTGGACACGATCAAACTCTTCTCCCTGTCTTTGCTCTGCTGTTCTCTTCATTTCACTGACACAATACTCCAAGTCCTTAGACGTGCTTTTGCAATGAAATTCCTTTTTTTTCTCCAAACGTCCTAAGAGAAAATGGTACAGAACGTAACGTATCGCTCATATTGGACAAGTAAGGTAGTGTGTGGCGCTTAGCTAACCGGGCAAGGGAAGGTGGGTTTTGAGAGCTATTTTGTGGTATTTATATGGGAGGCCATTCCAGAAGGAGGGGGTAGCTGCAGCAAAGGCCCTGTCACCCCAGGTCTGGGGCTTAGTCCTGATGGAATGTAATATATTTCAGTGATGACAAAGGCACGCACATCCCCGCATACTGTACACGGTTCAGTGTCTGACTCGTAAAGGTCTGTATCTTCTATATTTAGGATTACAGATTCTATAACACTACCTTTAAACATACCCTAACTTTGCAAACGTTTAAGACTGTCCGAGAAGGAGACATGGCATCAAAATCAGTTTCTGAATCTTGATATATATTCTCTAACATGTCATCAATATGATTTGCAATATCTGTTAAGTTTTTTAGGAGAGACGAGGCGTCAAAATCTAACGATTCTTCCGTTCTCTCTCAGATTCTGATTCTATATCCTGCCACATTACATCAATTTCATTTCTACACCTGATAAGCATTTAACGGGAGAGGGGGGTTCAGAGACTTCATCATCATCACTAATAACAACATCCTGAAGTTTACAATGTTTTGATTTATGCAGATGTTTTTTGGGGGGCATGTTGAAAGAACAAATATTCCAATAATTAGACACAATCCAATTTGTATGGGGTGCAGCTCTATGAAGAACTATTCCTGCCTACCACTGAGCTTAGTTAGGCGTTTACTGATTCTTGTAAAATGTTTATTTGTCTACTCTGCTCGTTACCTCTTTTCACAATGGTGTGGCATAATTTTGAGCATTTAAGTATAGAACAAGTCATTTGTCTTATTTCTATGCAGGATTTGATGGAACTACATTTTCAAATGGTGCTGATTGGATGAGCAAATCTGGAGCGACAGGAACCAATCAGTACAGGTGGGAGAGCCATCAGGGAGAACCAATCGTGTAGGCGGACCTGCAGTGCAGACTCCTACTCTACTCTGAGAAAACAACCACACAACATGACACACAGTGAAGGGGCGTAGCCACGGGTGTGCCAAAAAACCAGGGGGGAAAAAAACGATACAGAAAACATTTGAGCTATATAGACTTCCTAAATTGCTTTGTTCGAAGCATATGCTGTAATTATGGTCTAATATATAATATAATAAGTGCTCATTTTATAATAAGTTTGGATAAGTGGATTTTCGTTTGAAAAAAAAATCCACCGGCATGTACCAAACACGCGCAAGTATTCGTTGACCTGTGAGTAACCCAGCGGCCAGGCGCATCACGGGAGACTAGACAGTTAACAGTAAACAATGCTACACCTGCAGCAGCTAACACCAGAAGCCATTCATTTATCAAAATGAAACAGTTAAACTTCTTCAAAAAACTTTGCATCGATGACCAGCCGGTGGACACAAGGCCTAAAACAGATGAGGAAGATGCTTCTTCATCGCCCTCCCCCTCAACAAATGCAACATGAACAGTGACACAGAAATGACGGCGGCACCTGCTGAAACACCGTTAGCAGCAGGGGAAAGGGCTAACTCCCGTTCTCCGGTGCCTGGCTCTGCGGAGACCGAATCAGCAGAGGACGCAGAAATATCTACAAACCTGCTTGCCAGTCAAAATTGGGTACTTTCCCCGTCACCCAAGCAGCCAGTGGAAAGGACAGGAGTTTTTCTGCTAAATGGTATAACCCGATACAGTTGGCTACAATATAGCATTCAACTGGATGCTGTGTTTTGCCAATCTTGCCGCCACTTCAACGCTGATGTTAAAGAAGACAGATGTAACAAAGCAGGACTGCAAGACTAGGGGCATCGTCCCACGTCCCCACGTCCACTGCACGATAGGGACACTGCAATGGTGTATCCACTGCGATCGCATAGCAACAGCATCAGGATGGGACAATGGCCAGAAGTTACGACCGCAGGGGAAACGGCAACACCAATGTCTACTGCATGGTAGGAATACTGTGACGGTGTGACCATAGGTGCCAGGGCAGGAGCTGATGACCGTGTGGGCTAGGGCAGGAGTCAGCAACCGTAGAAGCCGGGGCAGCAGCTATGTCCACCGCACGGCAAGGACACTGCGATGGTGCCTGAAAGAAGAGGAAGCACAGACAACACAGACACAGACACTCCAGGAAGCACCGACGACCGTATAAGCCGGGGCAGCACGCACATCCACTGCGATCGCGTAGTAACAGCAAGTAATAGCAAGTAGTAAGGAGTGGTATTATTAGTGTCATGGGGGTGGTAGGAGCAGCTGATGTCCTCCACCTTCTTAGCAAAGTAGGTGACAAAATCATCAGCTGAGAGGGAAGAGGGAGGGGGAGGGGCAGGAGGATTGAGGAGGGAGGATAAAGTGGAGAAGTGTTTACTAGGGTTGGAGGAAGATAATTGGATTTCAGTAGTGTAGGTGGTAGGCAGTGAGATTGTTGGGGCACTCTGATCTTCTCCATTTCCTCTCAGCTGCCCGAAGCTCTGTTCTTCTCTGTTCTCTGTTCGCAGAGCTTCAGATAACCAAGGGGCAGGTGGAGAGGATTGAGCGGGTTTTGTGGTGAGTGGGCAGAGAGAGTCTTGATAGGAGATGGAGATGGAAGCGATGAAAGAATAGCAGAAGAGAGCAAGGTAGGTGAGAGGGTTTTTTGGTTTTGTCGGGTCGGAATGGTGTGAGTGGATGCTGAATGGGAGGGGGAGGATGAGATAGGAACAGAGAAGGATACAAAGTGGTGGTCGGATACAGGGAGAGGGGTGACAGCAGGATCTGGTGAAGATAAGGTCAAGCAGGTTCCCTGCCTTTTGAGTCTGAGGAGATAGAGAGAGAGTGAGGTCAAAGGATGAGAAAATGTTAAGAAAGGCTAAAGATTGTAGTGTCTCTGGATGGATGTTAAAGCCACTTAGAAGAACGAGTGGAGTTCCGTCTTCAGGAAAGGTGAGAAGGACATCCATCTCATCAAGGAAGTCACCAAGCTGACCAGGGGGACGATAGATCACCACAATGTTAAGCTTGACAGGAAGATATACAGAAATGGTGTGGAATTCAAAGGTGGATATTGAAAGGTGTGATAGAGGAAGGACAGTATACGTCCACTTAGGTGAAACGAGGATGCCTGTGCCTCCCCCACGGCCAGAGGCTCTAGGGGTGTGGGAGAAAGAGAAAGCAGCCGAGAGGGCTGCTGGAGTGGCAGTATTTCCAGGTAGGATCCACGTTTCTGTGAGTGCCAGGAAGTGGAGGGATTCGGACAAGGCATAGGCTGAGATGGTCTCAGTTTTCTTCACCGCCGACTGGCAGTTCCAGAGTGTATCTGGCTTCAATCTAAAAATATCGATATTGACCTTCAAACAACCATTCAATGTGTATGCAAATTAGACAATAGAGTCATTTTGCTTTTATTTCTGACTTGTTATACACGGTTCTCGGTATGGGATTTTATATGGGGAAATCAAATACCAATATACCTTGTTTCAGTATCTGACACTGGTACATGCCTACTGTCCCTCTGCCTCCACACAGCATTCAGGGCCCTTCAACTGAGCCAGCAGCACCATGGGAGGTTCCTCCTCCTCACTTGTCGAAGAGGCTGAGACTGACGCTGCACCCAGGGGCTCGGCTCTGCCCCCCTCCCCGGTCATGTGCTGTTTGAGGAGTAGCCAGAGCACCTTCATGCCTCGGCAGCTTCACAGAGCCACCAGGCACAGAGAATGCAGGTAAACAAGGAGCCCAGACTGGAAACAAGGTAACAGTAAACAAGTCGTCCCCCACCAATGATGCAGTCACTCTCTGGGCCAATCAGCAACAAGTAATGCAAATGTGAAAACTGATATGGAATAATGCAAATACATTTTGTAGGGCCTTTTGCATTGTCTGATAGTCTTTTATTTTTGGCATCTGTGATGCCACATATTGATTGATTGTACACATGATTAGGGGTGTTAACGATTAGTCATTAATCGATTAACTGCCGTTAATAATTTGATCGATGACCATTTCAAATGTAATGATCAAATTTAACTATTTGCGGTCTCATCTTAATTGTGTCAACGGGAGCTGTTGGTGAAATGCAATCATTAAGTTAAACACAAGGGGGGGCGCGCACTGTAATTAGGAAACATGTAATCAACTTTACACAGAAGAAGACTTACTCGATGAAGCGAACCATGTGACCGACAATGGGGGGGGGGAGGTCATCAGTGCAGAAGTCCAGGAAGCCCCGCCTCAGCCTGTGAGATGCGCTGCTAATGCTATGCTGCTATGCTATGCTGCTATACTATGCTGCTATGCTATGCTGCTATGCTATGCTGCTATGCTATGCTGCTATGCTATGCTGCTACTCCTGGGCGACCACTACTTCACCCGCACCAACGACACGGAAACAGAAGTGGACAACTTTCTGAAGGACATTCCACCACCGCTAAATGTCAGTCCCACAGATTGGTGGAAAGTCCACGGAGGAAAATTCTCGAGGCTGGCAAAGTGCCTGGGACGTCGGTCCCATCGGAACACGTATTTTCAGCAGCTGGTCTCACTATAAACCGACTGCACACACGACTCACCCCTTATCACGTAAACATGCTTATATTCTTAAATAAAAATTAACAGGCTTGGGTAGTTACTGCACTTATGCAGTTTAAGTTTGAAACTGAGGCCT
>OMOT01039659.1:0-27500 GCA_900312575.1 Acanthochaenus luetkenii | reverse complement strand
AGATGCTCCACACCACACACATGGCGGCGGATGCATATCCATATGTCAATCTATCCACACTGCAATTGGAGTGACAAACAAGCACACTGTCCAAAAGTCTTCTCACGTTGCTATCACGCAACGGCAAAGCCACACCCTCCCCCTCAGGCTTTGCGACGTCCTGTCGTCAACACACAGACGTCCTTTGTCGTCTGCCACTCATTAGCTCCATTGAGGCATCAAAAACACATCACCGCTCCTTACACCCACACTATGCACTATTTGTTTTATCTGCATAATGTCTTTATGCTGAGCGAGTGACAGACAGCTGACTTTTTAACCCCTCACATATTTGTCGGTGGAAATGTTTGAGCTTCCACAAAGCTAATGGCTTGTGTCTGATGTGGCTATTCAGATCAGGAATGTTCCCACTCTGTCATGTCTTCCACGAAGGCCGGTGTCATTAACCCTAATGTACTATACTACTATCTAAGTTAAAGGCCTGTAACACTGACAACCTTTGTTTTCTCTCGAAACGTAATAGACTTTATTTGACTATATTCAAGCCAACCTTGAGAGTGCACTGCACACGCTGGTGCGCGCGCCACAAAGGCTGTCAGCCTCGGATCAAGTGTCGACTGGACAGTGATGTGAGACAAACCATTTGAGAGGCGCCATTCATAGCGTGTCCCCGTAGCAATGATTCATTACAGCTGGAAGCCAGCTGAAGAACCCGAACAGTAAATAACAATTATGAATATGTATTTACTTTTGTATGTTTTCCCCCCTTGCCACAACACATGCACGACCTGTTTATCGCTTCAGCTCCATTCTGTAACACAGTGACACTCGTCTATCGCACTTCATTGAACACGATTCCCACTTACTGTTAGGGTGGTGTTATTTTCATTGTAGTAAACAGTACAGCTTGGTGCAATGTGCCCATTTTAGGTTAGGCAATCATGACTATTCATCAGGATTGTATTAGTGTTTCTATTCTGGTAAATTATCTCAAGTCCCTGAGTATTGCTGCTCTATAACGATCTCTGACCTTCCGGGAAGTCTACCCACTTGCCGTCGAAGCAGGTGGGTAGACAGCGAAAAAGGCTTCTGAAGCGAAATGTCCTGACAATGAAAACAAAGGTTTATACCAAATCCACACTTTTGGTTGGTACCAATTCCATCATCAACAACCACGGCTATCGGAAGTGAACCAGGAGTCGAATCTAACTGAGCTGCATCTTTGAGCTTTCGCCGCCCTTCCAATCTCACAGACGAGTCCAGTCTAATTGGAGCAATGCTAGCAATGACACAGGCTAGACTGGTGCAATGCTTAGAGAGCGAGCAAATAGGCAAACAAATAATACTACTTTATTGATTGCCATTGGGAAACTCTCCTCTCGATCGTCCCCATCCACAGGGAGGTCAGAGGTCAGAGTCAGCCACAGAACAGTGTCTTGGTTGCTAGTAAGGATGAATTGTCTTGCTCGAGGACACTTCAGCAGGGCGGGTGCTTGCTGACCTGCTGTCCCACTACAACAGTGTCACAAAAACAAACAGTACAGACCAAAAAAAGGTGACAACAGCGTGCTTAAACCTTTGTAACCTGTCCAGCCAGTTCAAAAGTATATATGTAAAATATACAGTTGTAATAGTACGGTAATCATTCCTAAGAACAGGTAGATAACAAAAAAAATAAAATAGAACCGCAGTGTGAACAACATTTCAGCATGTTGTCTTACATTAGCCACGAGTCTAACATGTCACACTTTCAACAGCTCTTTAACAAGCTGTTAAGAATCATCATTCAGTCAATACAGAGGTAAATGCTTTGTGCACAATTCTGCAAGAGCAATTGCATAAGAGTGCCATGGTACGGTGGCTCAGTGGTTAGTACTGTCGCCGCTCAGCAAGAAGGTCGTGGGTTTGAGTGTCCGCCCCGCTCCTTTCTGTGTGGAGTTTGCATGTGAACTGAAGACTGAAGGAAGTGTTTGTGTGCAGTATGGTATATAGTGAGGCACGTATATGATGGCATGTAAAAGCCCTTTGAGACATGGTTGTGATAAAGGGTTATATAAATCAACTAGACCAGGAATTCATACAACATTCCATCTCACCCTGCAAAACCTACTGACACGCAGTGGCTTGCTTACACCATAACGCTCTCTGAAAACCAATGGAATCTATTATCATTATAATGGTATCCTTTTTCTTTGCCTTTTTCAGGACTGAGGGTAGATACGGAGAGGATAGATACGGACATGGAACAAACAGCAATTTCACAGGAGCACAGAGATAGGACATTCAAACAGCAAACAGGAAACGGCAAATAAATAAGGCCACTTAACCTCTTCAAACTGTCTACCCTCTACAAATGTCAAATACACAAACATGTAGGCATATACACACACACACAAACACACACACACACACACACACACACACAAACTGTGTAGAGGTTAGATAGGACATATATTGCATTCACCCTGACAATGACACTGGCCACGGCACTCAATAGAATCTCATTATTTCCATGCAGTTGCCAAGCAGATTATTAGGTGGGGGAAAATGTTATTTATTGGACCTCGATTGGGCGGCTTTATTTGTTCCAGGATTATGGCAATTTCTCAATGTGCGGCTCTGAGCAACATGCTGGTCCCTTCATGGTGTGTGTGTGTGTGTGTGTGTGTGTGTGTGTGTGTGTGTGTGTGTGTGTGTGTGAGTGTGTGTGTGTGTGAATGCGTGGGGTTGGGTTGTGTGTTGGGGATCATTATAACCAGTTTTAGTGATGAAAATGCTGAAATGGCTGTCGGGACTTTGAGCAAATGACTGAGGGGTCACATGTCAAAGGGGAATCAGTTTTTCTCTCATCTGGTAACTATAGAGAGCTGAACCAAACCACACTGAACAGAGCATGTCCAAATACTAAAGGAGACTAATGCCCCGCCTGCCCCAAAGTTCCCAATGTCCTAATTTCATCGCCATTCATTGAGGTCATCCTAATGCACCTCTCCAAGCTGAAGAGAAGACAAACGTGCCTGGCAACGCTCACTAGTGAGCATCAGTGACAAATTCATTCTGGATTTAACATCATGGCTGTTCACCGAGCTTCATCTCAAGCTACTCATTGGAGAAGCTGCCAATACATAGTTAAATACACCAACAGTAATTGTGAAAAAGCGTCAAAAGGACTGTTTCAATCTCCATAGGAAATGTAGCAATACTGCTTGAAAAATCGAATCCAGAAACTAAGTAAAGATATTAAATTTAGGCTTGATAGAAATATCACTTTTACACTCGTTATGAGGCACCACCTCTTTCCAGGAAAGAATATTTACTTGGTTAAGATAATCAGTCAATCTGAAGAAGGTCTTTTCAGTCCAGTGATGACTTTTCTCTGCAGAAAAAGAAACGGAACGACTAAAGATAAATGTGAATATTCATTGAACTACCTACTAAACAAACAACGTGATCAACGAGGTAACGGAAATATGGAACAAATAACACATGAATCAACCAGAACCAGGCATCAAATAACAACGTGAAATTATGAATATTAATTGGCAACAGTAAATGCAATTATGGGACTTTGGGGTCAATGAAACCAGAGAAACGAAGCGGAACGCTATAAAGGACGACTATACTAATTTCCTAATTGAATTACGGACTAATTTAACATCACTCTTGCATCAACTCTCTTAGCAGCAAAATATGGAAATGATGTCAGATCTTACTTGTTCCTCCTTTTGGATGGTATCAGTCGTAAGCAGGCAGGTCTGCTGAACATCCCTGACGTCTGGAAACAATGGGTTGCCAAGCAACAGCAAGCCGGAGTAACAAGCGTGGATTCTGACATATTATGTCTTTCAGCCTGGAGGTCGGGAGACCGGCGTCCCAGCTGCCTTTGCGATCTGGTAGACGGGGTATTCTTGGGCAAGAATACTCAGCTGCAGTTCTGCTCAGATGGACGAGTTGACACGGAGCTTCTGAGCTTCTGACTTCCTAACTTCACTAATTACGAGCTAAAAATAACTCGTTGTTAAACAGCGTTGAAAACACGTCCGCGGGCCCCGAGGAAATGCTTCCTATTTCAGAGCGAGGCTGAAACTTGAAAGTGCAAACAGAGAATAACAAAAAGTAAACAAGCGCAGAAATAGATTCTAATAAACAGATTTGAGCTTTCAACTAAGACCTTGGCTTTCCTTCTTTATATTCAAACTCCCTAATTGATCTTGTCTTGTTTTTCCCCTCAGCTCCTGTGGGCTCTTTCTGTGGGGATCGGAAGAGATGTCTCTGAAAGAGGTTGGAATCAGCTAGTCAGGTCTGGACCGTCTCATCTTGACAGAGTCCTGCGATTCATTTGTTTTGCTGTACCTTTGCTCAAAGTCCATATGAAGGAAAGATCTGATCTTGCCACGGAAACAACCAGATCCCAACGAGGAAGTGGAAGCTAGGAGAGAGCAGTGGAAACGTGTTCTCTGGAGTGATGAATCACACATCACCATCTGGCAGTCCGACAGATGAATCTGGGTTTGGCGGCTGCCAGGAGAAACGCTACCTGCCCCGAATGCATAGTGGCGACTGTAAAGTTTGGTGGAGGAGGAATAATGGTCTGGTTCAGGCGCGTGGGCCCTTAGTTCCAGTGAAGGAAAGTCTCAACGCTACAGCATACAAGGACATTCTACACTGATTGTGTTCTTCCAACAAAGCATGACCCCATGCACAAAGCGAGGTCCATACAGGAATGGTGTGTCAAGATCTGTGTGGGAGAACTGGACTGGCCAGCACAGAGCCCTGAACACAACCCCATCGAACACCATCGGGATTAATTGGAACGCCGACTGCAACATCTAGTGGAAAGCCTTCCCAGAGGAGTGGAGGCTGTTATAGAAGCGACGGGAGGCCCGACGCCATATTAACGGCCATGATTTTGGAATGAGATGTTTGATGAGCGGGTGTCCACATACTTTTGGCCATGTAGTGTACTTCCTTGTAGCTCTGGTTTGAACTACATGGGAGTTTAACTGGCGAAAGTGAGGCGATGGAGTACGAAGTTAGTCCAGGAAGGAGTACAGAAAAGGGTTTTAAAGAATTACATGTCCAACTCACCACTTGGACCAGTTACACACACACACACACACACACACACACACACACACACACACACACACACTGTATTGTGATATCATGTGCAGACACACATCCATAAAACAATTCAGTACCGTTTAGGACATGTGCTTAGGATGTTTGCTTGGCTGTACCAGTCCTCTTGATTATCCTGCTGCTAGTGCAGAGAGGCGCACTGGTCTGTTCAGTGAGTTGAACTATTCTAAAGTAATAGCTCATGTTGTCAAATATTAAAGCCTTTCACCGTGGGAGGGCAGAGTGCATATGAACTGTTTCCTGCCTCCAAAGGGCTATTAATAAAGTAGCAGGTGACTTTTCCCACACAAGGAGGACCCTGCGGTGCTACATTTCATTTATGGAATTAGAGTTGACGCTGATGAGTGAAATGGTGATTGAAGGTTAATTATATGCCAAGACTGAGGCGGGAAAGCCATTTAACCATTCAACCATTTCTACTTCAAAAGAACAACGATGCCCTGGATACTCGAAGGCCGGTCACACTGCTGAACCAAAATCAAACCAATCCAATATAAGCTGTCGACGGATCATTCCACCTTTTCATTTGTGGAAATGCAGGTACAAGCCACAGTTACGATTAGATTATGTCGCTTAGCTTATTGTGGCGTAATTAATGGTGAAGGTATTGTTACCGCCAGTAAGCTAATTGTTGATTGGTCCTTGATTGAATATCTACAGGTCAGATTGTTGAATTTAGTAAGGACTTCAGAGAATTAAGCTATTGCTAATGGAGATGAAATCAGTACCTTGTCAGCCTCGTATTTTCCTAATCATTTCCCTTTCTGGATGACCACACAATGTAGTTGTTTGTGTAGGTGGTCAGAAAATATACCGCTACTGTATAACCTTACTGTCTAATGAGCATTAATTAGACCATAAGGAGCTGTAATTTATTTATTTTTTACTGAAATGCACTGAAAGGGATAATGTGATCAACAAAGATCCAGACCAGACCACTACGGGTACAGGTTTGTCTCCTAAAGCAGATCGATGAGAGGGATATGACATTACTGACCCCGTGTCCAGTCCTAACTGCAGTTAGTCTAATTGCTCCAGAGCTGGCCATTCCATTCATCCAGCACTATGAGAGTACGTTACCCTATGCAATGTGACTCACCGCTCGACGATCATGTTAAAATGACTCCTGCCTCACCCTGACCCACTCGTCCCAAGACAAGCGACCTTGCTGCATCACTTGCCAGATGGAAAATCACGCCAAGCTCTCCAATCTGTTGACTTATATTAAAATCCCCCTACTCCTGTATGTACCATGTAAAATCGTGTCTTGCTGGCAAATAGAATACATCCATCACATTTCCTTGACGAGTTTCCTCCCACTGCACCTTCAAACATGGCCTTCTGAGCACAAACTCCTTTCACTGTAGCCCTGCCTCAGCACCAAGGTCCCTGCAAAGATGTCCCTTTCTTTCTCTCACAGGGAGGAAACAGGCATGGCGAAATGTCTCACGTGACCATTTCCATGCGAAAAAGAAACAAGCGAAACATGTCGTCCCGAATGAATGATGCAGGCACCCCATGGGCCAATCAGTAACAAGACGCAGCAAAATCGTACAGGTGGTGGAGCAGTTATGGCCTTTCAAAGTTTGCAATTGTGGCCTTTAATTATAGCACTACCCCGTCGGGCCAATCAGTGTGTTTTTTTCAAAACAAAAGAACACATGCATTAGATTTACAGGTGATCAGTTGGAGCGTTTTAAAGTAAGACATTTTGACATTTAATTAGAGCGCCCCCATCAGGCAAATCAGATGAAACACCAGAACACAGTGCCAAAATGCATCATCCTTCCAAATTTCGCCAAAATCAGACCAGTGAGATATCACCTGACATTTCTTGTTCGACAGAAAGACACAGCCAGAATTAAAGGTGGGGCGGGCCACCACCAGTATCCTACTGATACCAAAGCCAATAAACAGTTGCCGCTCGCAGCTGGGGATGAGCCAACGCCGCGGGGAGGCAGGGGGATTAAAAGGTCTCGTGAACGATTGGCAGGGTAAGGTGGGCTCAGCAAAGTGTGCACAATGACACATGCTGTGTCGCCCTATATTGATAGTGTTGTACAATGTGTTGAAAACTGAAACTGAAAACACAATTATAATAAATGTATTATATTCTATTCTCTCAAGTGGTGGAGGCTAAGGTAAGTACTTCACAGTGGGGTATGCAACAAAGGAAGGCGATGTCACAAAGACATACTATTGCCAGCAATCACCATACCATAGCAATTTACCATAGATACTGACACAGTTACCTTGCTAATGATGCTTCCAGTTTATCTTATTACCTGTTAACATTTCAGAGTCATCGATACGTACAATTTACAGCCAAATATGACTAACAAAAATACAGGACACACGTTTAGATTCATTTGGTTTGGTTGGAAGTCTAGGACTGTGTACCTCAGCTGCGTGTTAGCTCCTATCTCTTTCCCCACACCTCTGTGTTATGAGCGAATCACACACTTTCATTAGTTTCATACAATGCTCTGTAATTCACGAGGCTTAGCTCGCCTATTCTTTCTCGCTGCTGCATATAAATGTGTTGTACGCACTTGTTTAAAAGGGCTGCCACTTCTGAATCAATACACGACCTTGCGTCTGTATCTGTAACGGCATAGCTAACTAACAATCCATGCTTTAACGTCGGGTGTCGTGACACGCTTCAATGGCCCTGAAACAATGAATGAGTATCAGAAACAGTGCAAAGGAGTGAGTGGTGGAAAGGGACAATTGTGGGCTTTTCAATTTGAAGTGCTTTGTTATTGCACACATTGCATGCAGTACGACTCGTCTACCAAAAAAAATGTGCGTTTGTAATTAGAACACAGACAAGTAATCACATCAACAGTGGTAATTGGTGGTCTTGATAAGTTGGGATCCCAAATAATTGTATTGAATTCAGTAGGAAGATAAACACTCCAATTTATAGGTCAATGAAATGTGGGTTTTTGCGGGTTCTTACGAGGCCCAATGTATAATTAATCCTGAAGCTCTCCCATTGTGCAATGCAGATGTTTATTCCAGAGTATGGCAACGCCACGCTGTGCATCGACTAAAGCTTTTAGAGGCCGTGCACTCTGCGACTGTAATTCATCTCCACTTCCCAGGTGGAGTAAAACATTTGTGGGTTACATTCAATTCCTCTGCCACCTTTGTGCAATAGCCTGAATCTGACCTTGCGATGACATTTTGCACAACCCCCGTGAGTCCGACTTAGCACGTTACTTTTAAGGCCATCGATACAATGTTGTGGCATGAAAGAGCTTCGAGACAAACAGGCTGCATAATTGCTTTTGTGAGGAACCCTCATTGACGTCTCCAGGGTTCTAATGCAATTCCCATGACGCTTTCACCTTCCTACCCCGATACGCTCAGAGCTGCAAGGAATCATGGGTAGGAAGGAGATTAGAAGCTGCGCTCTGAGGACTCCGGTCTGCGATTACGGCGATGCATCTCTTTCGCAAATGATTCATTGTCCTTCGCTCTTTTTCAATGATCCTCTTTCCAGATCATTAAAGCACCTTTGGTTTGAACCTTGGTCTGGCCCACATCATCCACCGCCCCCGCCCACCGACTCACACCCCAAGTATCGAAAAACCATCCTTCACATTCCACAAAACAACACCCAACAAATCGCTCCTCAATAGGGAGTAAATGACTCCTTCACAATCAATGCTATTTTTCTCAGACAGGACACATTAGTTACTGCCACTTGGTAGATCGGTAGGTTATTTGTCAACCAGCTGGTTCATGCATTGGGTGAGGTAAGATTTCTCGATTGGTTTTCCCTTTGAAATGGAGCAAGTGCTCATTTCAACATTGGAGCGAGAATGATGAAGAAGCTGCCATTGCTTTTGCTTTAAACACCCGTGAACGTCACGAAGGACATCTTCTGCACGCAGGTGCCGCAGATAATAATGTCAACTTGTCATGCAAAGAGTACCAAGTGTGGAAGACCATACACGCCTCCGCACATTACAAGCTAGTGGCTGTGGGCCTGATGAATTATTCCTAAGATCAGTGTCTCGTATCGTGAAAAGCAGATGCATTTGTCTCCCTGTTGGTTCATCCACCCGTCAAACCATTGAGACCATTAGTGGGACACCCGGTGCCATCGAGCCAATGCTCTGCACACTGTAACTTATCACGCTTTGTTGCCACAGCAGACCGAATAATTGGCAGTATCTATTAAGGTCTGCTTACTGTCACACTTGCATACTTGGTCGCTTTCAAGATAGTTTATATTTACATGGGATGGTCTCCAAATGACAAATGATATCCAGCTCCCTGAAGCACTAATTTGAGAATCAGTTCATAAAGATGGACCCAATTCATCAGCAATCAAGAACCGAGTTGTCACAATGACTAGAATCAGATTTTGGGAGGTTTGGGATGCTTGAATGTCAGTTTCTCTCTTTTGGTTCCTATTTATTTTCCCGCTCCTCTGTGTTATGAGCAAATCACACACTTGCATTAGTTATATACAATGCTCTGTCATTTATGACGCTTAGTTCATCTTTGGTGCCGAGAAAAAACATATACTGAATCTGTGATAGAACTGACAAATACAACACTTCATAAGTCTCTATACTCTTTACAGTCGCAAACTCATATTAGACAACAGGGAAAAGATAACCTACACTTGTCAAAAATATTTTCAATGGTTGGCATGACTGGAATTGTCACACGAGAGCAAAACCTCCAAAGTATTTTCGATGGATGAGCAGATTGTGTTTATTCATGATAAACACAAAGTGACATACGGTAAGTGTGCACTAGGTGTAAACCAATTAGATTTGCGTCACGAATGGTTGTTCTGCCAATGGTGTGGCAGGCCCAGTGAAGAGAAGTTGACATGTTCAGGATTCTCTATGGCTGTGTTTGTGTGACCAGACAAGTTTGAAAATGTGTGAAATATTTTCCACAAGTAAATTGTACTGTCACTTATTTTAAAGTGTACTCAAGTCAGTAAGTAGTAAGATACTTTGTGTCGAAAACCTGAATAGAAAAGTGCTTGGTTTTTTTGTGTACACTTCAATATAACTGATCGTTTCAGAGTGGCACTTGTAATTCAGAGATTATCATCATTACTAAGTTTGGGAATAATCACTTTTCATCATATCAGCAAACCTAATGTCAATTATGGGAATTACTGTGTTTTACTGTACATGACAGATGTACAGTATCAGATCAAAACATAAAGCTTGAATGTACTATTCCAGTACAATAACTACAATAGATGCAATTAGTTCCTCTCTTGATATTAAATAAATTATACTAGGGCTAATTATGAGAAATTGTGAATTTTTTACACAAAATCTAAATGTCAAAACACGCTGCAGGCCAGTCAAGTTCTTCCACACAGATCTCGACAAACCATTTCTGTATGGACAACGCTTTCCGGGAATCAAATGCCTTCATCCACAGGGCACAAGTCACTGAATGACTTGATGAGCATGAACAACACAGTGATCTAGCGGGTAGAAAGGCCGTCCCGTAGACAAAAGATTACTGGCAAGATGTAATTGATACGATTGACAACGGCCAGTGTGTCCATCAACAGCTACGTGTCCTGTCAAAGTGTCCGCGAGCAAGATGCTAAAACCCTATCAGCTCACTTACTGTATGTCACGCTGGATACGTGTGTTGAAAATGAAATGAACGTGATGGAAAACATATGCCAAGGATGCATTGTCAACAGATCTAAACTTTCCACAACTATCAAAATACACCAAATTAAAATAATAATAATAATTTTGGAGAAATGGTGGTATATGGCACCATATAGTAAAGTTCCACGTACATACTGTATATAATCTATGGTATGAAGGTGCACTGAAGCTGTTCTTGAGGCTTGCAGTGACTTAATGCCCTATTGATGCTTAATTTGGTCTTTTCTATTTTGTGGTATGTACCTATATTTGTTGTTTTATCAGGTCTCTTTTTAGGCTGACCCGATTTACTGACAAAACGAACCCATATTACAGCAGGGAAAGATGAAGCATACCCTGCACCTTAGATTCTTCACCCTGACTTACCGAACTGGCTATTGTACCCCAAACACTGTCAGGCATTTCTCATCCATTAAACACATCAATATTAAACATAGTGTCAGCTCTAAAACATTATGGCTAACCTTAGATAAGGCCCAGTAGTATAATCTTTGGTGCTTTACTGAGCCCAGCAATGTGAGGTGCGATGACCTTCATGCACTGATGCTCTGCAATCACTTAAAAAGCAAAATCAGCATACAAGAGATAACACTAAGAGCTTTCCAACAGGAATGTGTTGCTCACAGCCATGCTCTAAAAATAATAGGACTCAGGGCGTCTTTGATCCTTAACCCCTCAACTCGTTAAAAAAAAAAAGTACAAAAATAAACACGTTTAAAACTATTTTACCCAGTTATGAAATGTTTTATTACACTACAGATGAATGATTATTGAATAACCATTCAGAGGGCCATTAAAGTAGAAATCATAAGCAATAGAGATCAGTTTCCAGGGACAATTTAATATCAGTATCAATAATGGGGCACATTGTACACATTGTAAAAAAAAAAACGTAACCACCAATTGTAGGAAAATATGATGTATTTGTGTTTCTTGTTCTGCTGAGATCATGTTTAAAATCCCAGTTATACTGTTATTAGCAATAAGCTTTTGTGTATCGTCATATTCAATTCACAAATATCCCTGCACACATGAATAATCATAAAACACACACACAACACAGTACATAATACACGTACATACAGTACAGCCAAGGCCTCAGTATCAAAGGTACCTGTATATCCCAGGGATCTTATTCAGGTTCCTTATTATCATAATAAGAGCTTGTTGGTGTCATGTGCCAGCTCACTGCACCAGTGAACCCCAACTCTTTTATCATTGATTCGTTTTTTGATTTGTATTTTGACTGATAAAATCCAGCCTCAGAGGAAACTGCTGTAATGTATTGATATTAACGCTAGTGACCAGAAATAGAAGTGTTCAGTTCATTTTATGTTGATTCCCCCGTTAAGCTGAAGCATGTGGATCTGGACGCTAAGTGTACCCTGAGGTATTCACTGTGCATTGTGAGGCACCACCACTGTGCCGCCATGCAAAGACAGAAGTCAAACATGTTGAAAGGTGGTGCCTTTCAACTTTGTGCTTTTATCTCTGTGTGCACGTGTACATGTATGTGCACATGTATGTGTGTGTCTGTGTGTATTTGGTGAGGCAATGGTAGCAGAGCGCTTACCACAAAGCCGTACCCTTTAGATCCCTTTACATCACGGAGATAGGCCCCCTGCATCCTTTGGGAAGCTGACCTTGGATTCTTGTTTTGCACTGAGCAGCAAAGGATTAGAGGAAATCTTCCTCAAACACACATTTTGCTCCAAGAGATCTGTGCCTATTTTGCCTCAGCTTTATGAAAGAAAAACGCAAAACAAGGCTACTGTTGAACTGTAGTCTGTGGTTATCGACAGAACGTGAAAGTACAGTGCAAGGGGGCGATTGTTTCCTTATCATTTTATTTTTGTGTCATAAGTAGGTGAGGCTGAAAGCTGGTAAAGAAATGTACTGATACCCAATTTTCTGAGAAAAAAAGACATCAGAAAGTCAAGCTAAACTTTGGGGCAACATGACCTCACGGTAAATTCATGACCTTTGGCTTCAGAAGACTTCAGAAGGCTAATTTAGGCCAATAATACGTTTGAATTTCAAATACACACTGGAACAAAACAAACTGGATGATATTTGGGTGGAGAAACTAAACATCTCCTGTTGACTTGTCTTTTCCTCTCATAAGAATTACACAGCGTAACACCAAATCAAGCTGTCTTGGCTTTAAGTGGCTGGTAGATTTGTGACACTGATGGCAATTTTCAAGTGGCTCAGAGGCTATCAAATCCAATCTCCACCAGATGTTAGTTTGGGCTGAGTGGGGATGAACAATGTTTGGGGAATCTACCATATGTTTGGATGGATATTCAACACCGTCTCATACAATTTTGTGAAATGGGCACCGACTCTGAAACACAGATTACATGTTGTGGACATGAATTATGTGAACACTACGTTCCGCCACCACAAATTAGATGATGTGAAAATTACACAAATTAGACATGTCACATGAAAACATTAGCTAATGGTTACGTTTGGCAAATCTTTGGTTATGGTTAAGGTTAAGGTTAAGGTTAAGGTTAAGGTTAAGGTTAAGGTTAGGAAATGAAAAAAACGTTAAGGTTAAGGTTAGAGTAAGGGTTTGTCATGGTTAAATAAGAAACATGAAAACAGTAGAAACATCTTGGCATGAGTTGGGAATTGAACCTGGGTCGTCTGAGTTGAAGATATAGATGTTCAGCATATGATCGTCCAAAACCTCGACCACAACACCCTTACCTTCCACCTTGCTATTTCGGTTTCAGACTGTTGCCTGTTTCTAGTTGTGCCTCCTTCACGTAATCCTTTCATGGTGGGAAAACACATTTCTCTCACTTTTCGTGCACGGAGCACATATTTGCATCTTAAGACATCGTGCTTTATTTGGAGTCCAGGCCTAGATTTCTGAGGAGACTTGTTTGTCCTGCACTAACACTGCCGAGCGGCGTGTAAGCAGGAGAATCTAACCTCGAGAGATGAGAGTCTGAAAGTGACCCCATCACAGAAAGATTTGGAGATTGTGCCCAAGCATTTGCAGCTTAAAGAAACAAACTGATCTTCTGGTACATAAGCTGTGTGTCCAGTGTTTCTGTTCACTTCAGGGCGTACTAACACTTAAGCGCCCCGTAAGCATAGTGGACGGTGCGAACTAGCTTAGCAACATCTCAAAGCTCAAAACGTAATACCGAACACAAAGGTGGAACTGCTTTGATTTTCTTGTCAGACAAGTGATATGTTATTTTAATGCATCACAATTAATAAGGGACACATTCTTCAGCTGTTTATTTGTCAGTTACACACCTTTAATAAAAAATGTACAATCAAATGTTTGTCAAGTGCTATTAAAGGTGCTACGTGTAGCATTTTATGATTCTCAAAATGAAGACCATATTTCCTGTTGCCTCCTGTCACAGAGAGGATGTTACTGTCAAATATAGTTTGCCTTTTTTGAAAGATTTAGAAAGTCATAACATCCAGTTTATTCGATTGACAGCAATCCAGCAGATTTCCCACGATACAACCTGGTGGTACACGATATAAAACGCAGTGCAGAGGCTGGTGGAAGCTGCCAATCTTCTCTGCGATGGTCTTGTTTACAGTAATTATACTAATGTCTCAAAATTAATGTGGTAATCATTTATTGATGTTAAAATGTTACACATAGTAAAATCACCAGAATCAAAAGGAAAATGTTTTTGTTTTCCATTTCACACACAAGGACACAGAAGTATTACACAAGCTTGGAAATGTGCTGACGGTTTATGAGCACGTCCTCTGGCTTTTGGTTGATTGGTCTGTACTTGGTGAGCAAGCCAACAGGATTTTTACTCATATTGTGACAAGTTACTACTTGTCATTCAGACAAAATGGATATTATGACTTTGTAAATCTGCCAAAAAGTCACACCATTGTGGCTGTGCTGGAAATATCTCGATGTGATGTCACATTGTCTACATTTGGCCAGTTATGAAATTTGGCCAGAAATGCAACCCATATTTCCTTTTTTTTTTTTTTTTTTTTTTTTTTTTTTTTTTTTTACAGTGTTAGAGTGTCTCTTTTAATCTCATTTAAATGACAATAGGATATTCGTAAAGCTTCTAGAAAAGTAATCACCATTGGTTTGCAAAAAGCACAAAGGATTGCAGTGTTTGTTTTCTCACTGCAGAATCCAGAGAGCAAAAGTTGGTTCCGTTTTTTTAACCCATCTGCAATTTCCGATCAGACAGCGCAAACTCTCGAGGGAAACAATGCAAGGTAAAACGATGAATAGAGGACACTTCCACTCTTTCCCCTCTCTCCTTTCCTCCTCACAGTGCTTCAGAATCCACTGTGCAAGAAAGTCACCTTCTCTCCCTGGCTTTCAATTCAGGTTGAGCTAGACACCCTTGTATTGTTTTTTTTTTAACATGTACTGTATTGTATTACGTGCACTGTTTTTACTACCTGCACCTGTACAGCGCTTTGGTCGATCGCTGGTTGTTTTAAATGTGCTCTATAAATAAAGTTGGAGTTGAGTTGAGCGCTGCTGTCGAAATGGTCCATTATCTCAAAATGCCACCTCCACTCTATCGTTATTTGTCAAAATAGATTTGAATTTCAATGCAGATAAGCCTACCTTGTCTCTTGTACGTATTTTGATCTCAGAGCTCAGACAGAACATGGATTCTCCAAAGATATACTTGAATATTCCAGTGTAACATATTAGTTGATTTTAAAAGCTAGGTGTGAAGATATCCTTTGGCTAAATCAGAACATAAATAGTATGACAACCTGTAGTGACCTAGAGAAAATAAAGGGTCCAAATAGAGGGAAATTATACTCTGGTCTCAACCAGGAATAACCAATTATTTAGCAGGTACAGAAAATAAACTGGCTGTTTCACACAAGCGTTCTTTAAAGAGAAATTCATAAATTGCAGATCAAGTAAATACAGTCAATGTTCTGATGTGTATATATAAGTCTTAAGCATATGAATTTATTTGAAATTGACAGGGCAGCATGTTTGAAATGCAATCAGTGTAATGATAAAAGAAGCTGAGGCTCAGGTTAATTCGATCAGCACAGTATTGAGAGTGTGGATTGTAGATGTCTCTCAATAATCTCACACACTGATTCCACAAAGGAAGCCGGTGAAGTCGGTCATATCTTTCTGAGCCCTAAACAGAAAATCCAGGCGCCGTGACTCACAGTCATTAACTAAATGGCATTTCAGGGCATTTCCATATGTTTTACTTCACATTCCTGTCCTTTCGACATGGATGCATTGTTTTACACAATGCCGAATATTCATATTCCAAAGGTCATGTCGCGGGGGTTTTGTATGCAAGGTGGGGTGCAAGCCATAGAACATGAACATTTCTCATTAGAGCTGGGTGATAGGTGCCCCTTCATTGCTCTTATGCAAATGATGAATCATTTTCTGATGGCTTACAAGGCATTTGTCGTGTGCGGCAGAATATAAATCTCCAATCTTAAGGGCACAATACCACAGCTTTCCAGGTGTGTTTTACCTTGATGTGGATTAATATGACCAACTATGGTTTTGCATAGTCTTCCATTACATCATTGTAATGAGTTCACTGCGTATGAAATGGATGGCCATTTTGAAGGAGTGCTTCCTCGTGAGAATTATGAAGAGTATGTCTGTATGTTATGACATTAACAGGGATACCAAAATGACTGTTAATGTGAACGTGTGAAATGTGAGTTTCTGGGTTTTTGAATGCCTTGTAAGTAGATACCAAACAATTGTCTGAGGTATGGCAAGAAGTTAAATTTGATGTATGGGGATATATATGGGCTCAGTGGTTAGCACTGTCGCAGCAAGAAGGTTGTGGGTTCGAATCTCCACCTCAGTCCTTTCTGTGTGGAGTTTGCAATTTCTCCCCGAGTTTACGTGGGTTTCATCCAGGTGTTCTGGTTTCCTCCCACAGTCCAAAGACATGCACTTGTGTGTAGTATGTATATGATGTATATATGACATAGTATATGATGTAATTAGTATATGATGATGTAGGTATGTATATGATGATATGTAAGTCAATTTGGATAAAAGTGTCAGCTAAATGTCGTAACGTAATGTAATGTACATGGACATCTATTTTAAAATCTATAAATTCAATTTCAAAATTAATATTGAACCCTATTTTAAAATTTTGGTCAGACCTTTTAATTTTGTATGTAGTTACTGCATTTTATTTTGTATTGTCTGTAAAGCGCTTTGCAACTGTGTTTTGAAAATATATTTTTGTTATGGGAATACTGTGGGTTTATCGACTTATCACCCACTAGACCCAAATTAGATACAAAAATATCCCAGCATGCCTCATGAGATACCCACCATCCTATTAGATGGCCATTCGATTTCCAAGCATGTCCTGAGAATGCTGGGTAAAAAACAAGCGAACGGCCGGAAGCTTGTCACTCACTATATCCTCCATTGCCTGAGACGCCACATCCAAAATGCTGCCTTCAGTCGGAAGCATGATAAGCGCGGCTATTTTCCCTGTTGCCTCCTCATGGCAGCACTGAAAATAGAATAAGAAACCCCACTTGCTCGCCTGCGTGTCTCATACATCTTCAGTCATGCGGAAGGCCGTTCGTCAGTTTTACTGCACATCGGCTTCCTCTCAACGCAGCATTGATGACTGATGGCCCTGAGTGCGACCAGATAACTACGGCAGGGGATGATAAAAATGTGAAAACACACGTCCTAGACAGGAAATTGGTCGTTTTGGAGCAATTGACACAGAAGAGCCAAAGTGAGAGTACTTCCTGTAATGCTCCTCTCTTCAAAAGGAGATGTCTGGTCGTCCGCTGGGAGAGAGTTACAGTCCACTGGACATATTACTGAGGTTCACTAAGCTAATAGATCTCTATTTTTGTCCCTCAACTTTCTCTTATATCACCTGCTGTTACAGGGTCAAACCTAAGATAGGATAAGCCTGGAAAAAGACAATATCCTGGCAACGTGCAGCAAAAAAGAATCAATTGAAACGAGGTAGGAAAACGGCGAGCTGATATGTAGATTAGTCTTTAGAAGAGGTGTAATAAAACAATGGCCTGGTAAGTGCAGGGTAATGAGGAAATCTGACTCTTTATGAAAATGGATCACTGGGAATTAATGGTGAGTGGAATATCAAGTGAGGCAGGCAGACGGACGACATTGTGTGGTGACTCAACTGTGTTTCAGAGTGGTGGTGTTGGTGATGGTGATGAAGATGGCGACGCCACAGCTGCACTGCGAGGGGGTGTAAGCACATAACGGAGGTCAGCAGTTTAACCTTGCTTATGGGATGCAATCAAGGGATTATATAAGAACCTATCATCCATCATGACTAATAATGATCATTTCAACTGGACTCGCAAACACTGTTCATCAATAAACACATTGGATGGATTGTGTTTTCATCGCTAACGTAAACCTTGAACGCGTGAGAAGATGTCCGTCTCCAGTTGTCCTTGGAGACAGACATGCTTGTGATGAACGGCTATATAAATAAATGAACTTGAACTTAGTGAAGCCAATGCAAACAGTCGGCATAAAAAAAACCTTCATTGAGAAATACTTTACCTTTGAGACCAGAGGATTGCATTGCAGGAGATTATTGTCTTAATAACAAGCCATGAATACATTTCAAAAACCTACAGACTAGGCAAGGCAACTGTAAAGGCAAATGTGCCAAGACCAGATTCATGGCATCACAACAACCAATGTCAATTCATTTATACAATTTTTAACATGGTTTATTTTTCTCAGGAATTTACTTTTAATGAAAAGCATGTGAAGTTAAAATATCCTGTTTGAAAATTGATTGGGAAAGGAAATCTGTCACAAGACTTCAAGGTCTATAGCTGCTATGGTGGTGTGGTAGCATGGTGGCCTGGTGGTTGGTATCACTGTCACAGGTTTGGTCCCCAAAAATCACAGGTTTGATCCACAAAACAGTCCTAATATGTGAGTTATATGTTCATGCATCCTGAGGAATATTTGAAGACAACAAATATACAGTAAGGTGATGTTAAATGAAAATATAATGAAGCAAATTAAAAAAGGGTGATCAGGCGTTCCCAAATTCCACAATCTACTCTGACCACTGTGAGACTGGTCAGGATGTGTGTTGTTCACATCATAGTAAGCATCATGTCTGGTGTCATGCCGTCGTTTTCCATGACTGCTTGATTTTATTATTTCCTCATGTCACACAAGTATTTTTCGGGTACTTTTCAAGACTTCTAATCAAAGGTAAACAAGTTAAAGATTCTAAAGTTGGAGAAATATTTTCCAACTAAACTTACATTCTGTACAATGTCTGCTCATCAGCAGGTACTATACATAATTCAGGCAAGGTAATAATACTCACAGGCAGTAATTGCAGGCCTGCTGTTTCCAAAGTGGAGCTGCTTACTGTGCAGAGGGCGGGAGGCTGGAGGTGTGAGGTGGGCAACGTCTCCCCTTAAACCACATACCCTTGCAGCGTTCCTTCTTCAATAGACCAGCCACCTGAAAGAACAAGCAACAGTGGAAGCATTATTCTCTCGCTAATAAATCACAGTTTCACAGTCGGTTAATGATAGTCTTTGAATAGTCTTTGAATAGTCTTTTCCATTTATGAGAGCGAAAGATATGCTTCAGGAAGCGCTGCATAGGAACTCCTTGTATCATGATCTTCGGTTGATTGGTTTAATTTAAAGCAAAACCCATGTTTTATTCATCTGTATGAAAAAAGATACACCTTGTTCAGTTGTTGGCACAATGATGACATTTTTTGGGTTGAATTCAAATACATATTAGACATAATTTGCATATACTGTATAATTGGCTTTTTATCAACGCTCTGAAAGAAGTGGATGGCGCTCACACCACTGCGTTCTCTATGTTTAATTTTTTACTTAGCCAGGAAGTGTCATTGAGATTAAAATCTATTTTCCAAGAGAGACCTGGCCGTGGTAAGAGCAGTAGGCCTACACAGTATTTACAGACAACACAACAGTCAACAGTACATACAACAATACACAGAGACAGTAAACGCACGGCAGCAGCGGGTGGTATTGGCGATGTATAGCTCGAGGAGGTTTGTAAATAAATGATTCCTTGTCGGCTGAATCGGTAGCGCTCCTATAGGACGTCATCAGGATATAATAAAGGATCTTGGCGATCTCCAAGAACTCTCTCCCTGTGAAACGCTACTCTGATTAATATTGCTCCTTCATCAATGGGATCTCTGAGGAAGGGAGCTGACATTTTTTCCAGGGGCGTGTCAGGCTTCGTGCCAGCTAACTGCGCTGGAAACAATAGACACATTATGATACCTACTACTCACCATCACATACATTTACATACATTCGTGGTCATTTAGTACAAAAGAAGCTCTTTGTAAAAGACTATAGCAGTATTTCAGCTTTACTTTTGGAATTCGCCTCTCTACTTGATGCCAGTAATAACCACATGCTCCATTTCCCTCTCTGTGGGTGACAGACAATCAGACTTTGGAAATGCCAAAGAGATCTTGAGAGTTTCAGGGGCTGTGGATGCCATAATTAATTTGTTCCTTCATTACGGAAAATAAATAACGAAAGAGCTGAACTCGCTGGGGGAAGAAAAAAAAGTATTAACATTTCCAATAACAGATTTTCACACCAAAAGGCATTTTAAGATTGCATGATGACAGTTATTTGCTCTTCATACAGAGACATAAAGACATCTGAGGGTAGAATCTAAAGGGATATGCAAATCATTTTCAAAGACAATCCTTTTTAGTGGCATCAGGCACAAATAAATCATCAAGCTCTCATCAACGGAATGTTGAGGCTCCTGTAACAATGTCTACAAATAAGTGAATTCATATTCCATGCATAAATCAGTGGAGAAGTTACAGTGCTCGTGTTTCAAGTTCACCACAGTTTTTGATAACGGTGAAAATGAAAGCATTAGCATTCTAACAGGACGTCCGAACCTAAATCAGCAGCTCTAACTATTTGCTACAACCACTAATTCCTGTAACTAGCCAAACCACATCTATCAGCAAACATAGTGCCAAGGCAAAGACCACACATTGGCTTGGCATACATTAAATCTCCCACATTCTGACACATACACATAGGGCTGGATGAAGCATGCAAATCAAAAGGGATATAGCTTCCCTTTGATTTCCAGGCTGGGAGACGTAAGACCTTTCATATGGATCCAAAGCAAAGTGTTAGAGCATCTGTGGTGGTGTAATTTGTCTTCAGAGGTGCTGGCAGTAATAGGGACACCTTGTTCTGCCTGGGCAAGATGTTTTGCATCTCATCTGTCTCATTACTGACAAAACAATTATTTTCAATGCATAATATTTGGTTTGAGATTATTTACAAGCATCTGTGTTACAGGCTAAATGTTATTAGTGAAGCATTTGGGGAACAGCTGGAAAGATACTCATATACATTATTATCATAATTATCATTATTTTTTACCAATTACATTTAAGGACAATTACCAAATTTGAAGGTTTATGTAATTAAATAAAAAATGAAATATTCTAAAACAGCAAACTTTTTCTTTTGGAAAAAAAGGATTGAGACATGGGCCTCAACTAGCATAATTAATTGAGTAATAAATGCAGCAGTGTATGATTAATTAGATATTGACTGGATCCTCAGTATAGATTTTTAAAGCACCAGAGGTAGTAACTATCTCATGTACACTGATATTTTCAATGCATTTAATACATTTACACTCAGGCTTCATCTGATGACGGAAAATTTAATCTTATCTATAACAATTGTCATTAATTTAGTCACATTTGACCAAGTGGATTGGACACACAAATGCTAAAAGCTATAACTGATCAGAAGCAACAACACTTTTTAGTGACTTGTTTTGTTGGTTGTTTGACTGATATTGAGCAGCCGTTACCTTGCTGGTTGGGCAAATACCAACTGATGAATTCTGGGAACAACAACAGTTGACCTTTGTTCCATTTATACCAGTTAGTTTCATTCAAACTCATCAAAAATCCTCTGTTATATGTAACCCATGCTCGAGTTTCTGCAAAAATTGGCAGAGTCAATCATGGTGGCCAGTGGGAAATGTGTGGGTTCAAGCCCTGGAGTCATTGCAAATCAAAGTGATGCATATAGCGGCCTCACTTGACCTTTGATTCACTATGCTGTTATGCTGTGCCATGCATGATTGCAAAATGTGTGATCTAATGTGAGATATTGTGTTATTCTGACAGTTGAATCCTCACAGCTGTATATGCTTATATGCTCTATTGATGGAAGAAAGGTTGCTTCCATTACTTGGTGAAAAAAAAACACACATTATATGCTTGGCTCCCCTTTGATAATGTGCAAAGAGCTGCTTGAGTGAAAACTGGAAGTCATTTACCCGTCAACATTTCTGCTGGGTATTTTAAGAGTGAAGCAGGGCCGGGTAAGGGAATTGGCCCATAGTTTCCCCCACTTGAAAGCCATCAGCTTGGGCATGGAAAAATCATTCCTGCCACTCCGTCACACTGACAGAGAATATCCTCCTACCACCATCACAGCATGCAGAGTGGCAAGACGCTAATCCATGTGACTCTGTAGGGTACGGCTTTCTGTGCAGCCGAGAAGCCTTACTGACATAATGTACAGTCAGAGTCAAAGTGAACGACAGGAATTAGAGAATAACACCAAGCACAAGTATCGCCGCCCTCTGACGATCTCGAGGAAAGTCGTAGCTGATAGACAAAAGAATGCACATTTATTCTTGGAAGAAACGGAACCCCACATAAAAGAACAGGAGAGCGGGGAGACAGACGACGAGTCATTGATAAATACCATCTGCACAGCATTTAAAATGGAGAAAAGAGAACCAAAAGGAAATGGAAAACTAGAGTGTGATAGATGACGGGGATCCCGTGTAAAGACACTACCAGCAAGCTTGAACAGAAAAAGTAATTTCAAGGATAAGAGTATGATATAATACATAAAATAAATGTATGCACAAGTGAATTACAGATTATCTTCTGGGGAAAAAACCCCCCAAACTTTTCTCCGTGCTAGTGGGAATTTACAAATCATCTAATTTTTTCCCCTGTGTCTGTGACAAGATTAGGCTATCTCTCCTTGTGCACATGGATGAATGACTCCTGGGGGCCGGTCTTGCACCCCCAACCCTCCATCCCAAGGCAGAAAACATGTCTATTTTCAACAGGATTAGCTCTCACCACAAGCCACCTGACAGGCAAAAAGCGTTACCCATATGGCACACGCCGCCCAGTCGTCCAGCAGAACACAACACGGCCTCAGTGACTAACAGGGATCCTGGGGAGCAGTGGCATGTACTGTAGGTAAAGCAGCTCCAACCTCTATATGAGATGATAAAATATTAACCATGCAGGATTTTGTAAACCCTATTTTCTAAGCCGTAAAAAACAAAATAATGTTGTTTAAATGGAGCTGTTCATTATCCCATATTACAAAAAGCTTGATCTGATTTGAGAATCCAAAAAGTATCTTATATTATTTGTAGAAGCACTGATTCTCTGAAATCTGGGCAGGGTAAGTGAATGAGAAACATTCGCCCCTCCCTGAACAACGAACATCTTCAACAACGGCTTTGTGGAGCCTCTGAGCAAGACCCCAACCGCACTACTGGGACTGCTCAGTGACCAACACCAGAAAACTGTTGCTGCACTTGAATGCTCCCAGGCTCCCGGCCTTTTAACTGAATGAGAGGGGTAGTGTGTTACCGGAAAAACCTTCGCTGACTGAATGAAGGTAAAAGAGCAACGTGGATCAGCAATCTGAACCAGAATATTACTTTTCAACAGTAACAATAAAGTAGACTTTATTTTATCATTGTTGCGTTTTACATGCATGGGCCAGATATAACCATCAAACAGGCGGCGTTGTTTTATTATCTGGCAATAATGATAAAACAAAGTATACTTTATTCTTATACTTATGTAAGTGTGCCCAGTGATTTATCCATACAGGGCTGAATTTAATATTTCACATGTATTATACTAGCATCTGAGAAAATGAGAGTGAGAAAAAGTTTTCACACCATTTTGTCAGCCCACGAGCATTATCCCAAGGCCTACTGCATTTCCTCTGTTCCATAATGGCTGGTAGGGAACAGAGTTCCTCTCAAACCAATGAATATTACATGCTCTGCTTACTTCCACCCTAAAAAACACCAAATCCCAAACAGTCATTGGTCCTGGTGTTCAAAAGCAAGACCCCACTGCAATGTCTCTCAGGAGGCTGTAGACTTGGTTTAAAGGGGTGTAAAATGGAAGACAATTGAACTAAAATTACTTTAAATAACACCAATTTACAGAATTGTGCTTTGAATAATGTGATTGGGATAATGCTCATGGACTGACAAATGGTGTGAAAAGAATTTCTCACTCATTTGCTCTGATGCTATTATAATAAATGAGAAATATCAGAATTTGCTCAGTATAGACAAATCACTGGCCACACTTAAATATAAATAATAATAAAATAAAGTATATTTTATTATTATTGCCAGATAATAATAAAACAACCCTCCCCATCCCATTATTCAAAGCACAATTCTGTAAATTGGTGTTATTTAAAGTCATTTCAGTTCCATTTTCTGCCATTTTCCACCCGTGTCTCAATTTTGAAAAACGGCACAACAGGAGGGAGAAAACAGCTCAGGGCTACAGGTCCTATGAGCAACGTCCCCAGGTCCAAGAGCTCAGATCATTAATTAATACCTTCAACCTTGACAAGCTTGTATTTTGGCCTATCTTTGTCTTTACTGGGCTCAGTTTAGAGAAAGGATCTTTGGCGCCATTACTATTAACTGAAAATCTGCTTGTTAGCATTCCTCATTAAAAACAATGAGCAGCACTGCTCACACACACATACACACACACACACACAAAACAAAACAGAGATTTCCATGACAATAGTGTCCCAGCCAGTGGGAGTACCAATGCAGGGTGACGACGGCACAGAGAGGAGAGGGTGAACGTCTCGCTCGACACTGGACCTGAGGAATCATCTGCTCCACTGGTCAGGCCACAAAACCAAATAAGCCGTGCTTTGACTTCAGAGGGAAGCTGGCGTCGGATCAGCCGTCGAGGGCTTATCTGATTCATTCCCATATACTAAGTAAGAACCTGAAGAGATATTGGCTATATACTTAACACCAGCCCAGTGCAAACACAATCCAAATAACCACAGCCAAACCCCCCCCATCAGATCATCAAAACCCTTTCGACATGCGAAAGTAATTATGCGTCCCCTTAGCCCTTGTTTTCATGGTTCAGGAGATTCCTGCCCCCCTCTAACATCGAAAAGGAGTTTTGGATTTATTTTAATGACTTAATTTAAAAGTACAACACAATCAATGTAATTAGGGGAACCCGGCAACGTTTTGGTGACTGGAAAGCCGCAGAAAAGGCCTGCCGCCGCATTAGTTCCAGCTCTAATTGGAGGACAGCAGTTTAACTGGGGCAGACGAGGAAAGTGTCCTCCATGCAGGTCCACTTTAATTAAAGGAGCAGCAATTAATCAAATACTCATCTGTTAGGGGCAATCAATCAGAATTGACCAAATGTGGTCTTAGTTGTTGTGTTATTTGCTTTAAATATACTTTGTCCCTTCCCAGGTTTTATCCAGTTGCCACAGCCAATGTAAAAGGGTCAGTGAAGCTCAAATAGAAAGCCATATGTTTTGGTCGAGTGCAGTGAGAAATCTGAGCTCCGCCTGAATCATCATTTGCACCATTCCATGCCAATTTCCAGGTAATCCATCAAATATTTTACACAGGCAACTGCATCTTCAACCTATAATTATAATATCATTAAGACGTTGTGTATACCTGAAAATGATGCCTAAATGATTTCATGAATCATCCCAAGTTTACAAAAAGAGCCCATACAGAACCAGTTACCTCTCTCACCAAAGACGAGTGGTTAATTTTGTCACACAAATCAGCACACACATTTCTCAGGTCATGTACATTACATGTGATATGTATGTGTGATCTTGATGCAACTGTTTCCCACAAGTCTATTCTACTCCCCACACAGTTAATTTTCCATATGCTCTTTATTGTGAAGACCATGGTTTGCATATAATACCACCTATTGCCTTGTTTTGTAAGAAATGGCAATTCATCGCTATCTGAGAAACCCGACGGTATCGAATATCATGTACTGTATGTGTTTCACTATCCGCCAAGAATTGTACTGCATCATATTATATGTACAATGTTCGTGTCAAACCTTATTCTGAGATGCAACCTTGATTCAGCCATCAGTGAACATCTAATAGGTTTTTCCAGAAACAGATCCTGTTTTTCCTCAGATATGGAAGGAAAAAAAAGTGTATTTGTACCATTATATATCTGCCTCCAATGGAGTTGGAATTGAATGACTCCGTCCACAGAATACCCCCAAATGAACCATTTAAAGTACAAATGTTTATGAATGTAAAAATTAATGTACATTTGAGAATTGCAGACAATCCCCTAACACCACTGTATGACTGACTTCACCCAGACACGGATACGAGTCTTGGTCCTATAAGCAGAAGCACTTTTCCCCCAGTAATTTCCCTAATGGGTGTCTCCTAATAAAAATGGTGAAATATAGCTCTCACTTACAGTAATTGCAGTTTTGACTGTGGAGTTACAATAATAAAACCAAGTAATTCTGCTACGTGTAGGGGCCAAATACAGAATCCGCTTTCACATCAAATTGAATGAGGTGGGACATAAATCAGATGATTCCAAATCAAAACTCCTCCCGAGGAGCTAGATATATATAAGCCGTAGGTCCGAGCCCCAGTACTTGAAATCAATTAAAATACTTATCTGTGATTGACTAACTTTGTCAGCTACCATTAGATTAATCAAAGAGGGTGTATAAGAAAGTTAGTCAAGAGGAATAACCAGCCTTGGGAAAATGTGCAGTTCAGAAGTACACAAGTGCACATTTAACGGTCCATGATGTGTCTACTCATTAATGCACATCCACTGGATGCATATTGATGTTCAGAATGTTGTGGTCTGATGACTGTCTTGACAGAAGCCATGCACAGTTCAGGTCGACCTGTGGTCCCGTCGCCCAGCCATTCATATTTATGAGAATACCAGAACACCAAGGAGACTCATTATAACATTGTGCCGCCATAGCAGACCAAGTTTGCATAAGCCCTAGCGCCCCCGAGTTGGAAGCCTCCGCCTTGCTGATGAATAATAATCCTAAACATGCTGAATCCGGCCACCTCGCATTCAAGGAAGATACAACAAAATACAACAGACAAAGTACTGGTAGGAATTTTAACCTCAATTTGATCTCATTGTGTAAGTTCATTTCATGGTAGCATGGAGCCCGGCGTTTACAACTTTGAACATCCACACTGAATGACTATTAGAGTATTTATCATGAGAAAAAAGATGTGGCAGTGCAAAAACGCATGATAACCCAATGGCTATGAAAACAAGTGTTGCATTACGTTTCCCAACAGTGGCTCTCTATGTTGCGTACAGGCAGAGAGATACCACTTTAACTGCAGACATTATCAACAGATACACTCCACCCTGAGTGTGTCTATGCATGGCATGCGTGTTTATATGCAAGTGTTTCATGACTCATACGCAGTGTCATATCAGTGGGCAGCCGGAAGCCTTTACTATTGCTTCCATCGAGATGAACTGCCTTGACTGCAGCAGAAAATATATCTTCCAACACG
>OMOT01039658.1:0-14530 GCA_900312575.1 Acanthochaenus luetkenii | reverse complement strand
AGATTTGTTCATATAAGTCCTTCAAATATCCATATTAACTGGCTTCAGGACTGGTAGCTGCGTTGTTTGAATTCCAGCCGGTTTCACTAGCCATGCTGGTTGCAGGTAAATCCTTGGGTGCCGTAAGCGGTGCGTCCTGGTCCACAAAGGTTTCTAACATTTTTTACCTAATAAGATTTTCGTGGAAGTTTCTCCTTGCAGCCTCGAGGGTCTAAGGCTGGTGGTGCCGGGTAGGTTAGACCTTGTAGAATAAGTAGACTTTCTAAAAATGTATATTGTGTCTTGTACTTGGTTCTGTTTCCCTGTTTGTCTCATACTATTCTGTAATTCCTTTGATTGATGTTCAGGTAGATCCTTTGAGACAGACATGCTGTGATAAAGGGCGATATAAATAAATGAACTTGAACTTGCGTGAGCGTCGTTAACCCTCGCGAGAGTTAACAACGCTCACATTCACGTTCATTATGTTGTTTTATTCTATTGTGTGCAAATGGAAGGATTGTGGATTTGTTGACAGACAAGCATTTTAAGAGGATGTTTTTGTTCTCTCAAAGGTTTGAAATGTACAGTACTCTAAAACCTTGGTGCACGACAAGTCTTCTGGGAAAAGTCAACCATGCCTGAAACTAATGTACCGTACTGTCTTCAGTATTTGTCACGGAGCATCAAAATGATTCGGTTGCTTTCCAATACAAAGGCCAGGCTTTAGCTGAGAATAATCAAATGCACCCATAAATATAATGTTCCCTTTGTAACATCTGCTGTATAATATTGTTTTTCATAGACCCTCAGACCACTCCACTGCATGTTTCAACACGCAGGCCTATTTGTTTACACCTAAGAATACACAGACCTCCATGTAAACAAATGTGCCTGTTGTATTTGCGTACATTTTATTCACACAGTTTGACATTTATCCAAGACCCTTTCCTCTGTCCATTTTGTGATTCGTGATCCTTTTAATTTGTCGAATCATGTTTTGGTACCGTTCAATCTTTCTCTTGTCCTCCACACCAGTGAGCAAGTGAAAAACATCTCTTGGCTAAATGAAGTATTGTGTTTGCCTCTTTGAAGCATGCCAAAGTCAAAACGCTTGATCGCGTGTGTGTGTGTGCATGGGAGGCGGGGTGTTGGAGGGGGTGATGAGGTTCACGTTTGACTGCATCTGTTTGTGTGTGAGGACGCACCCTTTACCGTGTCCACTGAAGCATGGACCCAAACATGTTCCAATTTTCTGCCAGTGGAGATGCCAAACTAAATTAACGGCAGACAACTAAAAATTAGACAATGTCGTCAGCCCTGGCAGTCAATGAAGCAGCCGGCGCTTTAGTGTTTTTCCCTTGAGTCTCTATGTCTTCTCACTAATGGCCGTTACAAATCATGTCTTTATTCAGAGACTACTACCTTTGAAAGGACAAGCCTTCAGCCGGCGGTGCAGTGGCGTGAGGTATACTAAAGATGGAACGAAAAGAGAAAGCAAGAGAAAGGGCTGATGGGAAAACGTGAGAAGAGGGAGAAAGCATAGAGGATGGGCGATGAGGGAGAGCTGAAAGAGAATGACAAGACTAGAATAGTGAATGAGAGTAAAGTAAGAGTAATGGGGACGAGAGGAAACAGGGGGTGAGAGGAGAGAGAATGACATTTGCCGTGAGGCGGTAAAGGGACTTGTGGGTAGAGATGCACTGGTCATCTGCGTAGACGTTTCTGTTCTGCTGGGTCCTGTGATGTGATTCCCAATGAGCTGGCTTTGATGCTCTATTGTCTGCAGGTTCAGTTTGGCTAGTTTCTGTCATTGTATGTTGTAGCCCAGCTACTAATATCAGGAGGTTGGCTGTACATTAAAAGCAAAAGTTTAGCTCCATCATACAATTTCACAGAGGTGGAATGAATGCACCCCGATTAATGGGGCAGAAATAAGTGTGAGGGTGAATGTGTTGTCTACATTTATTCTGTGCATAATCTATGCATTAATTAAGTGGCAATGGAAGCATATTATTAGTGAAGCCAATGGACTAGGGAGCTAGATAATGGAAATGTTCAATAATATATACATTATATTATATATATATTATTATATAACATGATTTCCATATGTTTATGCAAATGCCCAAATGTAGATTTGTTTTTAATACCCCTCAGAAGAATACAGAGACTGTTTCTGGATATGTGGAAATGTGTAGTATTTGAAGAGAGGGTGTGCTATGACTTTGCTCTTTCTGTCACTGTGTGCTGTAGGGTATTATCTGTCCGAAGAGACATCAGTCTGCTGGAAATGTGACATGAAAGTACCCACAATCCCCCTCTGCCCTCCCATCAACTTGGCAGTTTCCCAGCCCCCCAGAGTTGCAGGATAATTTAGGGAGGGATTTCAAGTGAAATTGTGTGTGCCTTCGTGTGCATCTGCATGTGTGTGTGTGTGTGTGTGTGTGTGTGAGGGAATGAGAAAGAGAGAGAGAGAGAGAGAGAGATAAAATTGGTATACTCGCGTTGAAAGATTGACATTGAATGGAATGGAACTTTCTTTATGAAGATAAAGACAGATAGGGGAGCAGCCCAAACGTGCAAACTTCTCCCTGCTACCGCGTCATTTGCAAAGTAATGATACTCTGGCCTCAGAGCAAGTGATTTGGCAGGAAAGGTAAACTCTTCAAGTGTTTCATTAACTACTATATGAACCTCACCACCGTTTTACTCCCTTAATGTGTCAGCTTCCTTAAGAGTATATGACAAACTTGCGGTATAATATTAGTCTGCTTTGCAAGACTAATTTACCTTTGAATATTGTCTCAAGGCTTTGCCATCATATTCGTGCTCACCAAACGTTGAGGCTCCGCTAAAGGGACTTGATCGGACTGGAGAGCAGATCTTCAGGACTAGAGGGAGCAAAATGCACCGAGTGGTGTGCTTGTCCAGGTAACCATCATATTTGCATTCATCTCAAGATAAAGAAGTTTGATCTCTAGGTTTGTGCGCACAATTGAAAAGACAATACGTATGGATAGAATGAAATTAGGATGATTTAGGGCTGAATTTTCGTTGTCGAATCATTGTTGTGGGGCCACATGACACATATAGATATGCTGTAGCTAAACACATCATTAGCCTCGGTTTTAACTAATTCTAACATACTAGTTGTCCAATATAGTTCATGTTTCATGCAGATTCTCTTGGAAAAGTATATTCTGCCATCTCTTCACAGAGCTAATGTAGAGTTCAAACCAATCTTCTCCATTAGGCCTGCATTCATTATCTGTTGCCACCGGTGATTTATGAGTCTGGCGGTCCGGGGTTCTGGCAGCCATATGTTTGCTCATCCCGACACACGGGACCGTCCTATTAATGATGTTCGAATTCCTTATCCAAAGACACAATAAGCACACCAAATTAACTTTTAATGGTATCGACAACGCCAGAGTTTTCCTCTTTTCAACTCCCGGCTCTGCTAGACAAGCTTAACAGAAAGACTACGATTTGGACAGGAAACAAAGCAATTCTTGGTTTCCGATGAAGGGTGGTGTTGCCAAACAGGGACCGAAAAATACCCATTTTCAGATTGTCCACCAGTCAGCGTGGCATTAGGTAGAAAGAGAGACAATCACATTAAGTCCAAAGATGTCCATTAGCCAGGGGGCTTAATCTGAATATACTTCCCATTGTGTTGAGTGAGTCATTATCTGGTGAGCCATGTAAATGATGAGATGCTTTCATCAGCTTTCAGCACTGTGAATACCCGGGCTCTGTGTGAGACATTGGCATTTTACAGCCTACTGATCGCCATCTCGTAAATACTCCCATATGAATAGAGGATAAGGTGGGACTATCCAAGGTGGGGAAAAGAGGTCAGCGGCTGTGTGTGTGTGTGTGTGTGTGTCCATCTGCGCAGGGTTGTTCACTCCTCTGTGGTAAATGTTATCTGTTCTGGCAGGGAGTCCATGTCAGATAGCATGAGGACGACGAAGATGGTTAGAGTCACACTCTGTCCCTGTCAGCCACACTTTAGCTCTTCCTTTCCGCCTCAGTGGCCTGCTGGGTCTGTATGATCAGATGGGACCGTGGCAGCCATGTTGGATCCATTTCCCTCAGTGGAATAGCAGTCCTGCCTAGGATTAGAAACTTTCAGGGACATTGGATTGGCCATAGCTATCATCTGGGCCACCGCAAGCTATCTCTCTTTCAAAGTCGACGCTTTCCTAGCAGACAAAAGAAGAAGTATGTGCAGTATTGAGGTTGATTCTGTTGATTGTGATAGTTAGCACACAACACAAATGCTCGTGTTCAAAAAGTCAGAATAAACCATTACGATACATATCACATTGCAGTCTTCTCCCTATAGAGCCACGCTGAAATGATGGACGTGTCTTTCACTGGATCGTTTAGTGCTCATTGATCTAATGATTACCATGTTAACTGAGCTGTCAGCTTTGGCATCTGGCATCACTGGCTCAGGCAGGGGGGAAAGAAAATGGCGAGGCAAGCCCACTTATCATGCATGGCCACACAATCTATCTTCTCTTTCGCTAAAGGCTAGCCGGTTTAATTACGGCTTCAAACGAGCTCTTTTCATAGGGCGCCGTATACCTGTCCAGTCTGGTTTAGTTCAAGAAAAATGACACACACACACACACACACACACACACACATTATTCTCCATGGCGACATCTCATTTCTTTGTGATGTGTCTTCCGCTGTTTTCACAGCAAAGCCACATGATGGATTATTATACGTGGACAGGAGACAATATGCCAAAATTAAAGCACAAGATGTGATTTACAGAACAGACAGAATTGGTGGATGTGTTTTGACAAACCTGTCAAACATGTCTGTCTTCCTCGAGAGTCAGATGAGGGAGAATCTGTTTGGAATGTGAGCACCAATAAGTTTAGTGATAGTAACGTACGGCATCTGAGGCCCAGATTTATTATGCTGTAAATCTACAGCACAGCTGTGGGGGAAAAATACAGTTAATCTTCCTCCACACACACAACAAACGTCCACCATAATTAAATATATTTGGGGGATCCCAGTTTGATTACTAATATTCAAATCAAAGACCTTTTAGTTTGATTAGAACATAAAAACATTGCAGGTTTACCATCATTTCATTAAATACAAAGTTATTTCCCCCAGAAATTATTCAGAATGATTGCCTTTTATTACCCCTCATCCAAGGATTCAACCCTTCTCCATAGGGTCAGTGCCCATTCTGACATCATTCCCTCCCCCAGTGAAGAAATTGAAATTGAAGACAACTTTCATCAAATGAATGCCGTTATCGTCTGCGCTCCTATTCCTTTCACTCACAGGATTAATTTAGCAGCCAATAAGTCTGAGTGCAGGTGTAAACCTTTTATTGTTAACATTGCTGCATTTGTGTAACTGACGGCACAGATGGCTGAGAGGAATAATACCCATTAACTTGAAGTGGTCTGACTTTGAGTTGTTAATGCCAGTTGTTATTTTATGGCCAAGCTGCAAAGCCCAATAATTAAAAATGTATTATTATTATTAATGTGTGCATTTGTTTAAGAGATTCACGAGATTACAATGGAGAACGCAGGGTTCTGTGGTCTTTTGGCTTGCTGAAGCATGTGCGTGGTAGTAAGTATAGTATGCACAGTATCACTCCATAGTTCATGAATCAGTAGTAACTGATGTAGAGTATAAAGCTCACCTGCCATCTATATCCAGGGTGCAGCCCAATAAAAACTGTATCACAGCCCAGCACAAAAGAGGTGCCATGCTCTTTCTCTACGAGGTTTCTGTCTGTTTCCTCTCAACTGGGGTCAAGGTGGGATAATAATCTCAGAGGTCACTCTACAGACAGGCCAACATGGGGGGGAAATGGATGCCTGAAGGAAGTTCGGCATATTGTGGCTCATTGCTGAATACAAAAAATATATGCAGCAGCAATTTATGCTTCGTTAGCTAGTAAACATTGGCAGGCTAATTTAATCTGTGAAATAGCTGTTAAATTCCACATATTGCTATAATCAGAGAAAAGCCACCATGGCCAGTGGAGGCTTGTCAAAGTAAGTGACTTACTTCATCCGTTTATCAGTTTCCCTGCTCCACCAGCCTTGATGAACCTAGTAGCTGGATGATAGCCTATTTTAAAATGTTGCTGTGATATTTGTATAATAGCCTCGCAAAAATTATATTCTTATATTATGAGTTTTCATTGGGGATGTAAAATACAAATAAGAATGCATTAGATAAGTGGATTTTTGAGTGATATGCTTTTATGAGAGCATTATATGGCTTTTAGTGTGCCTATCGAAGTAAGATATTTCTCTAACGATGGACTAGTCGATTCATTATTCAACTTTGTAATTCATGGCGTCCTGGGATGTCTGGATCTTTTATTCCAACCCCCTGACATTGCTCATTACTCCTCATATTGCACAGCGTGTCACGCAGTCAGATGCTGTTCCTGAACTGCATCAGATAAACCTCACTCCTCTCCTCTGACAAGAAGAGTTGCTGGTGCTGCATGTCGCTGAAACACCCAAGGCTGTTAATCTAGAGCCATTTGGTCGAACCAACATCCGTCCACTCCTCCATCTACAGTCAGAGCCTCCCAGGGTGGCTGCAGTTCTGCCTGGGAGGGAAGTCAAGAGTAGTGTGTCTCCATCGCTAGATTTTTCACAAGTACACAGTGAGTCCAGATCATGCAAATGATTCCAGTGCAGACTGGGCAAGCTAATAGAACCCCAAGGGAAATGAATGGCAAATGTTTGAAAGGACCGAGCTCATGTTCAAAATATCATGCATTATCATCGCCCCCTGTACACTCGGAGGGTGTGATTGGCCAATAAACTGTGCTTTCCACCCGGGGGAGTGTTTTTCATTCTCATTTTACAGTAGAGAGAAAACAGGAAAAGATCAATCTCTGTTGGCGGATCCATTACGGGATAAATGGGAAAGTGAATGCAGAAGCAAATTTAAAAGAATGGGTCTGTAAAGGCTTAAATCAGCAGAATGAATGTGTCTGTAAAAGGAGGAGCAGAGGGAATAAATTCAAGCTGATGGCTTGCAGGGACATTGCAGGCCAGAATAGACACAACACAAGTACATAGTGCGTCCACCATGGAGCTTAAGTGCAATTCATAGATTTGTGGGTTCCACATCTTCTGCAACACAAAACGCAGTGACAGGTGCAAACGCTTTCTAATGTTCACTCCAATTTAAATCCAAAGATTTGGAGTAACTGGTGTGGGTGATTAGCAGATGCTGGAAATAGTGTGGACTATAAATAAATGTTTTAAGCTCTTATTTAAAAAATATATGCAACAGGTTTACCAATTACATTGGCATTCATCAAGTGTTACCCCCCCCATTCTCAGAGACGTATACACAGACACAATTTCCCTGAAACACCCGTGCAGACTCTGCCTCCTTCCAAAAAACCAACAACATTTCACTCACTTCACATTCAGTTTTATATTATACATTATATTTTTTAGAACGTTTAGAGATCCACAATGATTCGCTTCCAAAAGCGCATACGCATGCTCAATCCACCCACCCATCCCCACTGACACCCACACTTCGTCAGTAACCAACGCAAGCACTCATAAGGTGCCCTCTTCTACGCACAAGAATTGTACAGGGAGAGAATAATTTTCACTCTCCTCCAATCCAACTGACTGTCAGGAACAGATCATAAAAACAATATATTTAAAAAAAGCAATAAATCCTCGAAAGGAGTCCGGGCTGAAATTCAGAATTGACAACCAAACAGTATTCCTACAATGTCTGCATCATGTATGCATTAAAAATGGTCTGGCAGGGATGTTGACGCTGTTATTCTGAGGACAGGTTGGAATAGCATCTGTGGGGGAAATAAACAAAGATGAAATGCCATCAGGCTCTGTGAGAGAGCCAAGGCAGAGTTCTATTCTTCAGCCTGGAAGCAGAATATCCCTCTGATACAAAGAGAGAGAGGCAATGTTGGCTTTCTGGTTTTAGGAATTGATTTGTTGCTTTGGCAGGAAATAAAATGTTCATGTAACATTAAGACCTGTCTCCGACAAGAGAATTTCCTTCGCACCCTTACCGAAAGGAGGAAGCGTATTCTCCTATTTGGTACATAAGCATTAGTGACTAAGGGGTAATCCTTTACCGAGGAGCACAACGTGCTATAGGAGATTTAGACCATGCAGCAGGAAGAGAAACAGAGTCTATATTTATCTCGCTTGACCTCCCTTCCTCGCACCTTGACCTGAGAAAACTCACCCTGCACGATGTCTGCCCTTGTTACATTCGCTCTTTGCTAGACTGGTACTGGTCTGTTTTTGCGGCGAGTCCCTCTCACCATTTACTGTTCGCCCTTTAAACCAATCAGCTGCAAGTTGCCTTCTCAAGATGTCAGCTGTGTTCACTGATTAATACAAACCAGGCTGAAACAAAAGGTCTTTCCCAAAAAAAACCTGCTGATATTTATATGTTTGTGTCCTCAACTGGCCCCAAGTGCGCGATTCTCATCCGTATATGCTAAATGGCACAGTTAAAAGCCATCACATCACAGCAGGATTAATAGCTTGTAGTCTCTCTCTGGACACCTGGGGGTCGACCAGGTTATGACAGACACTCAGCTAAAACGGGTCATTTGCATTAGATCGATGTGCTGAGAAGTTTATTTTCTCTCCGGACGTTATTTCACCTTCTGGCACCTTCCATGCCGACTATACAGATGTTTTTTGTCCCCTCACATTTCAACTTCATTCCCAACAGTCTCCAATAAGTGTTAACTCAGCTCTCAAGTCTCTGGGTAAGAGACGGATGATCGCAGCTGTCCAAACTTCTGGATGAAGTCTGCCCGTGCTTGAACTAAAGCGTCCTCATCTATGTACACTGCCGGCCTCCTGGCTGTGACAAAGTACTGCACCTTCCTCAGGCTCCAGCCGAGGACGTACATGAGCAGGCCGCACACAGCTGCCGTCGACCTGCCCACTCCAGCGTTACAGTGAATATAGACGGTGTGACCGTTCTCCAGGAGACCATGTAGCAGGAACACAGCCTGGGGAAGCATCCTGACACGACCTGCAGAAGGAGACACACGATGATGTATTAACTTGGTTCATGTACAAACATACTAACCAACTTGCATGGTGGTCATCTGAATCTGGGATTTCTGCCACTTTAGTCATAACTATGAAGTTAATGGAGATAAAGACTTGAATCAATATCAATATGTTTGTAGGGTCAAAAAAAATCAATTTACCTACAAATGTAAGCGATAAGAATGATGTCTTTGGGTTTAACAACAAGTTGTAGAACTTGGAGAAGTGTTGGTGGAAGTTTGCGCTCTCCAAATGCCTTCTAGTTGTTACCGTTACTAAGACGCTATTATATTTTGACTTGGCTGATGGTTCGCTCTATTCTGACCGATTGTGTTCAGTGAAAGAAGCTCCAATTGCATCTATATAATCTCAAGTCAGTTTGAAAAGGTGAAAATCCACTGCACAAAGTACAGGGCAGCAGGGTTGCATAGTGAGTAACTGGAGGATCCGGGCTCATGCCCCCCTATCAGCAAACATCCGTCCTGCTGAAGTGTCCTTGAGCAAGACACTGAATCCCAAAGTCTCCTCACCCTCAGTGCTCATATCGGGCGTTGGTACCCACACGTACACCAGGCCACAGTCCTTGTACAAATGCATCATGGTCTCCGGGGTCATGGCTTCCCCAGGGTTGCGCCTGCAGCCGTGGGAGTTGTTCACCACGTCCCACTCTGTCTGGAAGTTCATCACCGCAGTAATGTCCAACTCCTGCTTTAGCTTGAGAGTCACATGCTCCACCTGGCGAGGGCAGCTGCCCAGCCACACTCGTGGCAGCACCCTGGGGGGCGATAAACAGGGATGGGACGTTTATTTATTTGTACATTAGAGTCCTCGTTATATGCTGCACGTGCTGCAACTACTCATTGTGGGCTCCACGCGAAACGGTTTCGCTGCAGAGAACATACGTTCCTCGTCAAAATGACGCTTCTCGTTTCCGAGGTGGTGCGCGATTGAATAGCATCGGGGGTCACCCAAGCTCACGATGGATCTACAATACCAGAGGGAGAGAGGACGCGAGGTGGAGGCACGGAACGAAGAAATGCGGTGAGGGATTAGAAGTGTAGCAGTATCACAACAGACAAGGTGTAAAGAGAGCACCAGACACGGAGGGAAAAACTAAATGGATAGCGAGAGAGGGAGGGAGAGAGGGTCGCTGGCCACTGCATTGGGGAGGAGAACAGAAGTTCAAGTGAGGAAAATGATTCGTTATTTTTTGGCCAGTAACTTTCGGACCGACCACAGGCACGCTGACCTTAGCAGTTCACCAATCAAATTCTTCCCTTTGATGGGGAAGGAGAGGAAAATATTGTCAGCGGAGCAAACATCTTTAATCTTTAGTCTCTCTCTCTTTCTCCCTCCCTCTCTCCCTTCTAGCAGTGATATGTTTTCGACCTATCGTACCCTCTTATTTTCTGCCTGGTCTGACTCAGTTCAGTGCTCATTAGCATGCATACGCTCCACAGCCGGAGGAAGTGACACGTAACAGAAAGGACGCCGTTACTCTGTGAAGACCCAGAGTGGCGCTGCCGAGACCTCTCTGGTCTCGTTGGCGACCTCTGGCTTTTACTGAAGAACTCATTGCAAAACGGCATCGCTGTAGATGATTCAAATGTCCTTTGTTGCCGCTAAAGAAATAAACTACTACGGTTTGGTTCCTAAGGAAACTCATTACTCTACAAACCTTATCTGGCCTCACTGCTCTCACAGAGGATGTCAACATGTAACAAGAGAATCATCTGCCCCCCAGCAAACTTGTGCTTTGAATCCCTCGCATCTAAAGTGCAAGTTGTGTAAAATCCTCATTCTCTATGCTGTAGATCAGTTTCCAAACATGGCAGCGCTTCAATGCTGCCTGAGAACTACACCAACTACTCTACTCTATCAAAGTGAAAAGAAAATATGAATGTTTTAAAAATGAGTTCTAGAAGCTTCTGTTACCTTGTTTTTATGTGTGAACTGTGGGCCTTACAGAAGCAAACAATGCACAAATATCAGAATTGAACATTTGAAATGGATTTATTTGTTGCTGCCAAAGTTTTGTTCAGAGCTTGCCTTGAAAACAGCCTCATAATTGAAAAACAAACTAAATACTCCAATTGTACCATGATCATACGCTGAAAAACCTCATTACAAACGTAGCCGTAGTGTCCTTGGGGTCTCCTCGCCTCTGAATTCAAGCATGAGGGGACAAGGCACCTGTAAAGTGAGTTGAAGTCTCTTTGAAGCAATTAATGAGACACACTACTACTTGGGGCTACACTGATACAAGGTCTGGGAGACTAAATTAAAAAGCTATTAATAGGCCGGGTACCAGGGCACAGTGCCTCCTACTGAACACGGGTCCTTGACATGAGCCTTGTACAGTCTTTGGACACAAATTAAAACTTGATTGCAGCAGCCGAGCCCAGTGATTCTTATGCAAGGTATGTGTTCACTGCCTCAGGAGGACCCAGCCTCATTTCTGCTGCGTCTGGTATACCATGACACAGAGTATGTGCCTTAAATAAGGAAGGCATCTGTGTGTAGGTTAAGTGAGTGTGTTTAGTGTTCCGTGCGTGTGTGTGTGTTTGTGTGTGTCTATTTGGCATAATCAAATCCATTCACCAATCATTTGCAAAGCCAGAGCCTCATAGATTCAGGACCATTATTAACTGTTGAGCTCTATTTCAGCTGCAGCGTAGAGTGGCTGCTTTTAAAGCAACCACTCAATCTGGAAGCAGTAAATGACTTAATTTAGCCAAACTCATTGAGATGTTATGGGACTGAGCCAAACAATTCACTATCTCTCTAAAAGGCCTGTGAACAGAGAGATGAGGGGAAAAAACGGGGGGGAAAACACACAATGGCGAGGAGGAGAATGAAGCTGAGCCCTTTCATATACACAGTTACACTATCAATAACCTCTGCAAGGTTTTCACTACTCTAACACAAATCCATTTAGGGCGTTTAACATTTTCTCATTCCTCTTTTGGATTTATCACAGGCCAACAAAATGAGCCAGCTACTGTATGAGGTGCCCAAAAGGTCAAGCTGGATTCTGACTGAATCCCTCTCGCTACCGCCGAGATCCGCTGAGGAGGGCGACGCAATAGAACTGCTGGTGGTTCTATTTTTGTTGGCCCCTTTGGATGAATTGCTAACTGACTCAGAGGAGCCGCATTCGCGCAGCAATTCAAACTGAACAGATTTCATCAGGAAAGAGCAGCGCTGTGTGACATCATGACATTCTCCCTCTATTCTTTACTTTAAAATGTGTGAAGAAAAAAAAAAGTAGGACACCGAAGCGGGGAAGAATAATTTTCTGTTATGAACCAAGTGAAAGATTTGATATCAGGCCACAGAAGAATTCAAGCATGCACAGAAAATATACAATTGGATTGGCCATCTTTGAAAGCTATAAGGAAAATATGAGAACAGAAGCAGATCCGTTCCTCAATGTTGTTAACGAAACCATCAGACTTTAGCATGTAAATGCATTGGCCTCAGGGTACCTCATTTATTTGATAGCATTATTAAATTAGGCACACACATCAGATTTCACATCACAAATGCAGACAAACAATAACTTCCAACAAGCGTCTCATTTCATTACCGTGGAGGGGGACAACGCATCTATTAGTAAAACTCACTATGGGCTGCAGAGAAGAGCGCTTAGGCAGTTTGCAGGTTGCTGCGGCAATTTCTTTTTGGAGACTAGAGAAGTGAGGTGAGACAGATTGTATGAATATGCAAATGAGCGGACTGAGGAAACCACCATAGTCACAGAAATCCCTTTAACAGAGGAAGGTGGACTTTTCTAATGAGCTACGAGCCGTATAGTGTACACCTTTAGCAGTCCATCCGTAATTTAACTATGTTTTTTACTTCCGTATGGGCCCTTGGTCTCAAGCGAGGCTTCAACTTGACCTCTACTGACTCTACCATCTTTTACATCCTTTGAACTCACACTGAACCTGTTTAATTTGATTCATGATATTCATGACATTCACATACATAATCATGCCAAGTGGGCTTTTATTGTATTACCTGGAGAAATGCATGGCCTTCTGACCAGCCACACCAAAGTAAAAGTTGGTGGTGTGTTTCATCTCATCTGTGTGGCCTGTCTCCTCTATCCAGTGACCAATCGGGTGGCAGTACACTCCATCCACCATGTTCCTCTCGTCATATATACAACATCTGTCATGGTGGGGACCGTTGCCTGGTAACAATAAAGACAACCTACAGTGCCCAAATTCCCAGTGAGGGATCACACATAGATCAAACAGGCCCAAGGCATCTATAAAGATGTATTTCCTAAACAAATGCATGTAACCGAGGAATAGTACACAAATCTTCCTTTACGGTATAAAATACTGTATTTTGTTGTATGGAAGAACAATCAAACCATCAAATCCAGAAATAAGTATTGAATAATAATGGGCCATGATGCCACAAGTTACAACTATAGGAAGATACATAGTATCTGAATACTAAAAGCAGCAGCCAGCAGGCATGGCAAATGTGAGCTGTCTTTACCGCCGCCACGTGGTTATAAGGCGCATTACAAAAGGATGAGCCAAAGATGGCGGTGGACTGTTTTTCGCACCTGCAATATTATGGGAATTAAATGGAATCTATGTGACGGTACAAAACCCACTGCCTTATAAACACACATGTCAAGCATAGGACCAGGATATTAATCTACCTTCCCACGTGTAAGTGCCGCAGACTCGTTTGATGAACTTGAACCACAGCCTCTCTTTCAACGGCTCTGCCAGCTGCACGTCGCCGGTCCACAGACAAGGCTCGTGTTGTGACGGGACTTTATTCGGTGTGGCTTTCATCCGAACCGCTCTGTTCCGGTCCCAGTGGCCCATTTCCGGGCGGGAACCCAAAACAAACACCTCAACATCCGAGCACTCCGGAGTAAGAACTACACCGAATCTGAGTAACATGTTGGCAGCCTAACGTTAGATCATGTGCGTCCTTAAGGCTCGTTTAACACACCGGGGTTGGTGGGTTCTTACATAGACATATATAAAGGCTAGATGACTCACCCGCGCTGCTGGCCAATGGAGACCAACGTTGCCATATGGCGGCCATCTTGCCACAGGCCCACTCATAACATTAATGTCTACGCTACTATTGAAATAACCATAGCTTGCTCAATTCTCAACCGATTTGGTTTGTTATAAACGTCAGAGATGTTACATTACATTACATTACGGCATTTAGCAGACGCTTTTATACAAAGCGACTTACATTACATTACAGCATTTAGCAGATGCTTTTATCCAAAGTGACTTACATGTCATACCATTGGCGGAGGCAGCCATGCAAGGTACCAACCTGCTCAACGGGAGCAATTTTACTGCATACTTATAATGGACTTTCATATGAAAATAACATTAAGCATCCTGAATCATAGCCACGATAATAACGTTTGTAATAAACCAAACCGTTTGTAAATCCGTCAAGATTTCAGCGAG